>CAUYSK010077946.1:0-71082 GCA_963575035.1 Avahi laniger | reverse complement strand
GGAGGAGGGAGGAGGGGACGGGTATATGTGTACACAAAGAGTGCAATGTGCACCACGCAATGGGATGGACATATTTGAAACCTGGACTGAGGGGGGGAGGGGGGGCAGGGGCAACACACGTAACCTAAACATCTGTACCCTCATATTATGCTAAAATAAAAAAAAAAAAAAGAACAGTTTCAGAGTTGATAAGTAGGGATATTCAATCTAAGTACTTACTATCTTCATTTATTGTGAAATATTTAAATAAAATTTACCCTAAAGAGCAAACAGAAGAGAAAAAAAGAGAGAAAATTTCACACTACATTTTACAGAAAGGGATTTCATTTCTTTCTCTTGCAACTTATATTTTTATGGTCAAATCCATTTTCTTACAAAAAAACCTAACCATCTTGTATGGCGATGGCTTTCTGGAGGGGCAAATAATATTCTGTGTGATGGCCACTGGTGAGGAGACTTGCTGTCTCTTTTAAAAGTGACTATCATTCAGCAGCAGTGTCAGCTTCCTCCATTACAGATATGGATTGGCCTCCATTATTTTCTTAGTTGAATATTTTAAGAAGTACATTTATCTAAATATAAAAAAACACATACAAGTTTATGCTGAATAACTCAGAATAGAAAGCACACGATGTTCTAGCAAAAATGTTGAAAGTTCTTAATATTATAGTTAAATTGACTATAACTTTTAATGTCACTTAATACTTAGAAATAAGTGGCCATCTACTTCTAACATATTACAATCCTCAAGTTATTTATTTTTTTCTTCGGCTAACTTACCTTATTTTAATGTGAAAAGCACGTAAATGGCAACCGAATTGAAAAACAAAAACATAAAAATACTTTTAAAAATGCCGTAGAGATCCATTGTTTTGAAATGGGACAAATTTATTACCTACGATGATATATCAGACTTTTTACTGCAATAGTTAATATAATTACTGTGAGCGTGCAAGGTTGTGATTTTAGGTTACTGTAGAAGAACTACAGTAAAACTGGGTTCTACCACATGTGATTTATTGTTTTGTCTCCTCTATTAATGACTCTGTAAGGAATTACATCTCAATTTACGCATGCAATGCAAAGTAGTGTCACTGCAAGTTTGCTAAAATTAGTTACTCTCAGTTATTGTCCATTTTACTGCCAATTTAATACAAAGAAGGAAGCTCCCTTTTCAAGACAAAGCCACAGTGAAATATTTCCAAGGACTTATATTCTTCCTTATATGCTACTGAAAAGAAAATATTTCTAGGCTATAAATTGGTGCAATCACCACATAAAACATATGGAGGTTTCTCAATGAGCTAAAAATAGAACTACCATATGATCCAGCAATCCCACTGCTGAGTATCTATTCAAAGGAAAAGAAATCCGTGTATCAAAGGGATACCTGAACTCCCATGTTTATCACAGCACTATTCACAATAGCAAAGATATGAAATCAATCTGTGTCCATCAATGAATGAATAAAGAAAATACGCACAATAGAATACTATTCAAGCATAAAAAAGAGTGAAATCATGTCATTTTCAGCAACATGGATGGTACTTGAGGTCATTATGTTAAGTGAAATAAGCCAGGCATGGAAAGACAAATGCTACATGTTATCACTCATATATGGGAAATAAAAAAACTGATTTCATGGAGATGGAGAATAGAATGGTAGATACTAGAGGCTGGGAAGGGTGTGTGGGTGAGGGGGCTATAAAGAGAGGCTGGTTAGTGGGTACAAACATAGAGTTAGATAGAACAAATAAACCCCAATAATCTACAGCAAAATGGGATGACTACAGTTAGCAACAATATACTGTATATTTCAAAGTAACTGGAAGAGAAGACTTGAAATGTTACCAATGCATAGAAATGATAAATACTCAAATGACGGATACCCAAAATACCCTGATTTCATCATTACACATTCTATGTATATAACAAATACATGTATCCCATAAATATGTAAAATATTTCATATCAATAAAAAAAATCCAAAGATGTAACTGCTCTATTTTTGACTAAAATGAAGGACTATCTTTAATGTCATTTATCATGATTGATGGAAAGGGCTTAATAGCAAACACAAAGGAAAGAAACATCTTTAGTATACACAAAATATATAAGATCTAAACTATATAAAGACAATTGCACAAATCAGGAGACCCAGCATTCTTCTTGCCACTGGAGAAATAAGCATTCTTTTGTTGTTTCAAGTCCCAATAGAGGTACTTTATTTTCAATGCGTGTTTAGCGTGAGGATCATGTATGGACCACCACTCTTCTCATATTTGGTCTTTTCAAGAAGAGAAGGATATTTTTAATCCTCTGTGGCTATTCCCAAGCCTTTCGTGAAGCATGAAATATTTTAAGCTATCTGGTGTCCCTTTGAGCAGTGCTGCCACGTGTGAAGCATGAGTCTGCCATAGCAATAAACAGGACTCTTGCCCTGACACTATTCACACCCACTGTCTTCTCAATTTATCAGCTAGCAAGTTAGTAACTGCACATTACCAAGAAAACACAGTGACTTTTCTTTCATCACGTGGAATTTCTAGGCATCTCCTCACTCTGACTAGCCCAGGTCAAATTAAACTTCAGGACATCCAAAGACTTATCTCCATACCTGTTTTCAGAGGTCTTCAATTCCTAGAGATTTGGCTATTCCTTCAAAGTAAATTCTCAAAAAAGAGAAGTAAAATCTTCTTAGCATTTTATTTTGATTTTATTTAAGCAAATCACATTTCAAATGGATTATTTCTTTGCATATATAGATATTAAGAAAAATTCAAAGAGTTGGCATTCTTTTAAAGGCATGGGTCCAAAGCAGATGAAAAAAGGTCAAAATGCCACATTTCACCAAATCTAAGACACTATTGAGTATAAGAACATGTAATAATTTTTTAATAATGCCAAAAAATAAAGAATAATGCTAACAATTTAACTATGATATGCCATCTTGATGTCAGAAATCTTAAGAAAAATGTGAATCTTTGAATTTGGAAAAGAACAGTATATTTTTAAAAGCTATCTTTAGAAAAGAAAACCCTTTTCTAGCTGTCCATTTTCCATATGCTGTAATAATAATTTTCCGTATGTCCTTATTATAACATTTATCAGCTAAATACATGTCTTACTTATCTTTTAAAGCATGCAAAACACCGCATATAAAGAGATTTAGAAGCTAAATTAAAATTTTGAGGCAGTGTTTCACAAAATCCTATAGCCCAAGTATTGGAGATTGTGCTACATTATATTTTCCTACCATATACAACACACATTTATGGGGTCCAATAAGAAGTGCAATGATATATCTCTACCAGGGTTATAAACCCACTGAGAAATATATAGTATAAGACAAATGACAAAATACTATCTTATTACAAAACTAATTATTATACAAAGTAGCTTACATATGAAAGCCAAATAGGCTTCCCACTGTTAAGCCCAAATTTAGATAGACTTATTCAACCAGCAGTAATGGACTGACTGGGAAGTCCTCACTTCCTCCTTTCAGGCCAGAAGCTGCTCTGGACAAGTAGAGAAGGGCTCCCTTCAGGCAGCCTCTCTCAAGAAGAAAGAGAAAACAAAGGCTTAGCCCTACATGACCAGTTTCTTTTTTCAAATTTGCTAAACACGTGTCATTCAGCTTTCTCAGGGAGGAGTTAGTGGATGGATAAAGAGGGATCAACAGTGTTACACTAATGGATGTAACTCTACTTGGAAGGAAACACAGGCAGGGATGAAGCGTGCTGACTCCCACACCAACAATTCAAAAGAATTTGGCCTTTTGTAATAGTCTGCATGGGAATGTAAAAAAATGTTCATTTTTTTCTAGCTTAAAGTACACTAAAGGCCTTCAATCAACAGAACAACTCAGACTCAGGGGCCAAAAATGTCTAACTTGGTGGAATACATGGAGCCCACATTGATTTCAGTTGTATATTAACATGGTGCAATCTTGGTCATTCAGAGAAATAGATCTTCAGAGATGAGGAGAAAGGATGATGTATAAGCTTTTTCTTGTTGGGGGCAGGTGGGTGGTTGGGGTGGAGGTGGTGGTCGATGGATGGGACAATGTACCTTGGAAGATATTTTACGGACTCACATGCATAAAGTAGTGACCTATTTTTAATTTTGTTTTGGTTATAATATCTGTAAAAAAGTTTGAGTTACAACAGAAAAAGAGTAGTCTGCTATTTAGTTTTTTATTTAGTTTTATTTTTTTTCCAGAACAGCCTCTAGGAAGTCCAATTCTAAAAACTTATAAATGTGTGGATATAAGTAATTTTTCATGTGAATGGAATCATTTTCATGCAAATGATAATTAAAAATTTTGGAAAGTGGTTTAATATTATTTTAAGATAATATGGTGCAATAGAATTTTAGAGATCAAAGAAATATACTGATACTTTTGAAGACTAAAATAGAAGCATTTTTCTTTAAATGATATGTCATCATTTTAAGAACACAGAATACAAGGAATAGGGAAAAAGAAAAATCAAAGGACATCTGACCTCCCAGAAATTTCCCCTAGCAATATTTGATGAACATAATTGCTGACATTTCTTATGAACATGTGCATATAGGCAAAGAGATTCCTCTGATTTTATAAAAACTGGACTATATTATATATGTTACTTTACAAAAAGTATGAATTTCAATAAAATTCAACAACTACCAGGACTGAAGTATAAGGAAAGAAATTGAAATTTAAGTTAAATCTTTATCCATCCACACAATCATATGGCACTTAAAAATATCCCTCTAAAATTAAGAAAACTAGTGAAAATGGTGCCAATGTCATCATGCGTCCTTTAACTGCCACTTGTAATTATTGATTCCTTGCTTTAAAAATCTAAGAAAATGCAGCCTCATTTTATCCTCTGCTCCTCCTTTGTTAATTTACCTTCTATTCTATTAAACATACTTCCAATCATTTTAAGCCTTACTTTGTAATTGAATTGCTTCAGTGGGTCATTTTATGAGTCATTTAAACACAGCTTCTCCCTTCCTGAGTTATTTTATTTAAAATTAGGGGCTGGACTTTTTGGTTGTTCCCCCATGTCACTGCACCTGAAACTTTCCTTCCTCCAACACTCCCACTCTTCCCCTGCCCTCTTAGGTTTTTATTCCTTGTTTTTATGCATATTGAGAAGATTTCCTTTGCTTTTCTTTTGTTTCTGAGCACAGAGTGACTTGTGTTTTTTTCACCCACAAACTACTGAGAGGTATCTTTAGTTGTTACTGATTATTTTTATGAAAGAATCTAAGTCATTCTCAGTTTCCATCCCTTTCTACCTGATTTTTAATTATTATTATTATTTTTTACTTTCTTTACTCTTGAAATTCAATAACTTCATCAGATTAGTGTTACAGTTTTTTTTTAATTCCCTTGGGGAATTGTTTTCTCTTCTAATTAGAAAATTTAAGCTTATCTTTTTACGAAAATATTCAGGTACGATGTATACTTTATACACTGAATTTACTTTAAGTTTGTTATATGTTCCTGTTAGGATCATCGATGATGGATTTTTCTGTCCTGCCTTTTACTTGTATAAACGTGATGTCCCTTCATGCCTGTGATCTCTTCACAATGATCCACTCTTTTCTTGAGGCTGTTGTCATTTGTTATATTTTTGTGGCATTGAATGCTGCTTTCATCTCTATACTATCTTCGATTTCATCTTTCAGTTTTCATTTCAATAGTTTCAAATTAATTTCATCCCTTCCTTTGTCTTATAACTACTTCCTTATAACTCCATTTCTCTTATCTGAGCTGTGAGCTTGTTTTAAAAGGTCATATTTTCTGTAATTGTTTTTAGACTAAGGAGCACTATTTGTTTGAACACTCCCATTACAACTTCTCTGGTCCTTTCAAATAATTTATTACTGTTCTTCAAAGGCCTTTCGCTTAGGATCCTTTTCTCATTTCTTGTTATTTATGCATATGGTCATTAACTATGAAATGTCCAATTCCGAATCAAAAGTTTATTATATCTCAAAAAAGAAGCCGTACAATTAATCAAAGTATGTGCCTAAACTATCAACACAGTTGTGTCATCTTGCTTATGTCAGCAGCAAAGAAGCCTGAAGAGCAAGTGGCGATGAAATCGTGAAAAGCGTTTTCCACAGCTTGTTGAGAATTGAATATTTTTCTTTGCAAGAAGTGGTCCAAAGCTTGGAAGAAGTGGTAGTCAGTTAGTGCAAGGTCTGGTGAATGCAGAGGATGACAAAGAGTTTCCAAGTCCATCTGCAATAGTTTGAGCAGCTTTGTTTTTTGCGACATGTGGTCTTGCAAGAGGATTGTCCTGTCTCTATTGACCAATGTCGGCTGTTTAATTATAAGCATCCTCATTATTTCATCCAGTTGGTTGCAGTAGACATCCGCTGTAATCTACTAACCAGGTTTCAGGAACTTATAGTGGATAATACCAGCGCTGGACCACCAAACAGATACCATTAGCTTTTTTTGATGAGTATTCAATTTTGGACTGTGTTTTGGCACTTCATCTTTATCCACCACTGTGCCAAACACTTGCAATTGTCAAAAAGAATCCATTTTTTTACAGAAATAACAATATGGTGTAGAAATGGTTCACCTTTATGTAGTGGCAGCAAAGAAACACAAGCTTCAAGAAGGTTTCTCTTGTGATGCTCATTTAATTCATATGATACCCATTTATCCAACTTCTTTACCTTGCCAATGTTTTGCCAATGGTCCAATATTGTTGGAGTAGTAACTTCAAACCTTGCTGCTAGTTCGCACATAGATTGAGGTGAATTTGCATCCACTACAGCTTTCAGCTAGTCATTATCTACTTAGTCTCAGGTCACTGACATGGTTCATTTTCAAGATTGAAATCACCAGAATAGAACTTCTCAAACCATCAACGTACCATCTGTTCATTAGCCACATATTTCCCAAACACCGTGTTAATATTTTGAGCTGTCTGCACTGAATTGGTTACACAATGGAGCTCATATTCAAAAATAACAAGTATTTTTGACTTATCCATGGTTTCACAAAAATTGCTCTAAAAAAAAAAATGAAAGATAATCAATCACAAACCAAAACATGTGTTTGAAAGATTGAAGATGACCTTCACAATAAAAAAAAAAAGCGTCAAAGTGAAATATCGAAGATATTAACTGTTAAACTGAGTACTTAAGGAAATCAGACATTTCATACTTACTAACCTAATATATCTTATTCATGATTTATTTTTAAAAGAGACAGTTAATTGGTGAACAATAGAATAGGAAATGAGAAGCAAAGGATGAATGAGCCTGTATCCCACTCAAGCTTTGATTTGGATTGGTTGTCTTGGAGACCTTTGCTCTTTGCCCAAGGGACATAGGTCCAATCAGTTTCTGCAATGAAGGTGTCATTATGGCTCCTAGTGACACGCCTTTAAGCTTATTGCCCTAGGTATCAGACTATTGTGTTCTTTTAATTGCAAGCCAAGATTATAGGAAAATAAAACATTGGAGTATGTATTTTCTTTTAGGTTCACTTATGCTGTACTTTGGCAATGGCTAGATCATCACAAAGGTGATTCACACCCAGGTCTGCTTGACTCATGCCACAGTGCTTTTCCATCATGCCATACGATCTTTTTGCCTTAGATCCCCAAAATTCTCTGAAAGTAAATCACACAACAAATGTCAGCTAACTAAGATATTTGGGAAATGGAATATTGTGGTCAATTAGATTTCAGTTTAACTGAGACAAACAGGAAACCCTTTGATTTCAAAATATATTATTGGAAACTCTTTTAAAATGTATTAGCCAACTTCCTTGACCTTCATAGTACATTATGCAAAAGGTAATTGATTCTTCTTTGGATCTTTGAAGGTTTTTTAGGGTCTCACTGTTAATATTACAGGCTGTAACTTTCAATATTGTATGTAGTAGATGTTAGTATCTGTGATCAAATATTCGAACACATTCTATATTCTAAAGGCTTTCAATAAAATAGCATTAATTTGTAATATCATACTTTTTGGAAATGGGATTTTTTAATAGACATAGAGGGACAAAAATATATTAGTAGATATGAACAACTAAAATAAAAAGAAGGGATATATCATCTATGGTATGTATTATGACTAATGTACCCTATGAAATATCTAAAATATGTTTGTACATAAAAGTTTAAGTTTCCTTTTGACTCAAAGACTATCTGGATAAATTCTGAAAATTGATTCAGTAATATTGTAACTTTTTATAGCTAGATAATAAGAAATTCAAAAATTTGACTCCATTTCTCATTTTTCTTTCACATTTGGCAACTTACAAACAAAAGCACTCTGATACACTGTAGTTTGCTTATATTTTGACATTATTTTAATTGATGTCTTTCACATCCTTCCTTGATAAGAAGTTTTCATTACCATGTACATTTTAGGTTATTTAATGGCTCAAAGAAAGGAAAGACTAGTAAAAATATCTGAAAACTACCTTATGCTTTTATCTTTCAAAATGGAAAGCATGTGCTGAGTAGATGAATTAAAAGGAGATGGGGAAGCCCAGACTGCAGTTTAAGAGAAACCATTGATCTTTACAAATTAGACTGACAACAGAGATCCATTAAAGTCCACAGAATAATGAAAAAAATTCCTTTTCTATGGCCTTTCTTTTATCTCCGCTCTTCCTAAATCTGATTCGTCTCTTCCATGCTCTCCTGTCCTTCAGAAGAACCGCTAAATGTTGATGAAGTAATGGCCATTACAAACCTCTTTCAATCTCGTTTGAGAAATGACTCTGATTCCAAACATTAATTTTTGGTACCTATCTGAATAGCAATAAGCTTGCTATATCACCGATTATGTGACAGAGAAGAATCAAGACAGTAAAAAAGGAGGGTGTTCATTTTAATACAGCCTTGCAATTCAATGAAAACCATTCTATAAAACTGGAAACTCACTTTCATTTCTCATATGACTTATCACAATATTTGTGATATTTATCACTTTTGCACTTCACTGATTTTAGTTGTTTGCTTATGTTTTGCTGTTACTTAAAGGTAAGCTTTTTAATGTTAGTAACTGGATCATTCTAGGATTCTCCTACTCACACGAGACCAAACCACAGTACCATCCATTTGCTTAGTCATTCAAATATATTTATTAGGCATCTGAGAGAAAGCAAGAATGCTTACTGGTGTAGTTGTTTAAATGAATGGATTACTTGGATAAGTAAGTAATAAAGATGGAGTAATGAATGTGATTGAATGTGATGTAAGTTACAACTGGAGGAAAGGTCTGCTATGCAAAAATGCCACTTCATTCTCCCAATCCTACACACAGAGGAGAAAAATCATTCTCTCCTTATGCCACCAAAGATGTTTTTCATACCTCTATCATAGCATTTACCTGATTGTGTTGTAATCCATCTTGTCTTCAATGTTAAAACACAAGGCTCTTAGATGCAGGAATCCTGTCTTACTTATGTTTATATTATCAGTGCTTATTTTAGTGCTTACCAAGAGTAGATGGTCAGTTATGTATGAGTTTCTGTGTATGTGTGTGTGTGTGTGTGTGTGTGTGTGTGTGTGTGTCGGCATATATGCACATAGATTTATTTATATAGAGTGCAAAAATTGGACAAACAAAAGCTATTTTGGAAAGATAATACAGCAAGATAATAAACCAGGAGACTGTTTCTCACCTGATCATATAACAAAAAAGAAAATCTAATTTCAAGAGTCAGAAGCAAGGGTTCTGTTTCTGGGCTATGTGGTTGGTATCAAGCTTAGTATATTCCACACAATATCACATGTACATGAAGTCATTTAGGGAGGTAGTATCACATAGCACCAAAGAGTGTTTGAGTCAATGCATCCTTTATTTGTCTGTTGACTCTTTTGCTTACAAGCTGTAATAATTTGAGGAAGAGATTTAGCTTCTCTGTTCTCGATTTCCCCTACATATTAATAAGAATTATAAAGGCTAATTCTAAATGTGTTAAGTGGGTCTTATTTAGAAAATGCACATTAAACAGTTTACATAATATACGGTATATAATAAACACTCAATTAACAGTAGCTTCTGCTGCTTCTAGCCTGAATTGAGTGGAGATTGCAATTCAGGAGTAAGAAATGGGTAAGCTGACCTTGCAATCATGGAAAGGAGGATTGTGTT
Organism: Avahi laniger; assembly: GCA_963575035.1. Taxonomy (NCBI): domain Eukaryota; kingdom Metazoa; phylum Chordata; class Mammalia; order Primates; family Indriidae; genus Avahi; species Avahi laniger. Next base: position 60,945 of record CAUYSK010077946.1, on the reverse strand, counting down.
AGAGCCTAAGCCAGGCAGTATAGGCAGTACTTCCTTTTCCTTTCAGGGCCAGAGTGATGATTCTAATAAGCTCAGACTGTTGAGTTTTCCCAGGGAATATAATCACACAGATTTTGTCCAGGAAATAGAAGTTGGGGAACTGAGTCATACAATTCTGCCTTTCAAAACTCAGCCTGAAAAAGAAATTACATAATTTAACTGGAATCTTAAGCTTGCTTGTTTCTTAATGGAAATTTAAGGATATGATTGGACTATTCCAAGATACAAATGTCTTGGCTCTAATAGCATAAGAAATTCTTACTGCATGTATAAATCCTGTAGCCATTGATAGCATTTTATTTTATTTTTTCTATAGAATACAGAAGCATGTTGCAGATTTTCTCTTCCTTGTATTTCTTTTAGTTTTCAGCTTAATCCTAGTAGATATTTTAGTGACTCTTCTGTCATGACTCTTCTCTCTAAGGTTATTTAAATTTTTCCACCTCTACTCTCTTCTCTAGACTATACCATTGGCAATTTTCTGAAGGATTTCCTCAACACTACAATATTCTATATATAGCGTTTCATGAGTGGATTGTTCATACTAAAGTGAATAATCAATATAAAATCTTGACCAAAGGATCATGGTTAAAATCCAAACTTTTCTGTAGGAACGTTTACACATAATTCTTCTCTCAATGATGTAAAATATTAAAGTATTCCCTTGAATTTTGCCTCTTTGTGTCTTTGCTATCCTTGAAAAAAGAAACAATACTAATGTATTGATTTAGTGTAAAGCATCTGAACACAACTGAAAATTAGCTATAAATGCAGATATTTCTGCAATGACATAGTTCTAATTTCTTATTTTAAATTTCTAATTTGGTATTTTGTATGAAAACATGTAGAAATAACTTAAGTCTTTCTTGCAAATTTTAGCGCAAATTAAAATGCGTGCATTTAGTTGGAATTTTGTATCATTGATGGGAAGGACCTAGCTGGATAGCATTGATACAGAAGTTAGAGCAATAATTTGGTCTGTAGTCAGTGCTTATCTACCAAAAGTCAACTATTGAGATGATTTTTTAAAACAAATAAATTTTCATTATTATGAGTACCTACTAGACATATGTATTTATGGGATTCATGTGATGTTTTGATACAGGCATATAATATGTAATAATCATATCAATGTCATTGAGGCATCTATCACTTAAAGCATTTATCACTTCTTTGTGTTAGGAACATTCCAATTCCATTTTTTAGTTATTTTAAAGTATATCCTAATTTATTGTTCACTCTAGTCACCCTACTGCGCTATCAGATATCAGATCTTGTTCATTATATCTAACTGTATTTTCATACCTGTTAATCACTCCTACTTTTTCACTTCCTCCCCACTACCCTTCCCAGCCGCTGGTAACCATCATTCCACTCTCTATCTCCATGAGATTAATTGTTTTAATTTTTAGCTGCCACATATGAGTGAGAACATGTGAAATTTGTCTTTCTGTGCTTGGCTTGTTTCACTTAACATAATGTTCTCCACCTCCATTCATGTTGTGGCAAGTGACAGGATTTCATTTTTTTTTTAATGGATGAATAATATTCTGTTGTGTTTCTCAATGTGTAATTAGTTTCTAAATATCTTCTTTTTAATACTCTGTGGGCCAAATCAGAGTTGGTATTATCATTTTTTTTCAAGCAACTTCTGCCTAGCATTGTACAGGCAGCTGCAAAGAGGAAAGTACTGGAGCACTTGTACCAGAGCGTTACACTGGTATTCTTTTTATCTTGTTTTTGGCTCAGATGTGAGGACAGTAGAAATTAATTCCAGAGGAATGTAATCTGGAAAAATGTGAAAGTGAGAGGCTGAAAATCAATCAGGTGACTCTTGAAACTTTCACGCAAACCAAGGGTATGAAAAAAATAGCCAGAGAGTTGAGATTGGAGCACATGTAGAGATAGAGATTTTCCTGGAGAGAGATGCAGTGTGATGTTTAGTCTCCCAGCCAACCTTCGACTCCCAAATAAGCGGGAAGGGATGAGAGTTACTCCCCTGTCCTTTCAAGTTAAACGTAGGGCTTCAAGAAAATACTTAGTAAATTTAACATGTGTGCTCTGATGTTTGGGATGGGTAGTGATGCAATGGACAGCGGTCTGAATCAGACTTGAGAAATTAGAGTGTGGCAGGCTGGAGTGCCACCAAGGACATGCCAGGAAAAGGGGCTGCTCTGCCATCGGCTTGCTTTATCAGCACCAGCAAAGGCAAAGTATGAGTGCGTGTTCCCACTAGCCACTTTTGTATCAAAAGCACCAAAATGCCTGAATGAGCTTCACCTTGAGACTCTACAGAGAACAGTTACTGGAATCTCCAACAGCAGCTGCAGAAAGGCTGTGGATTGTACTGTAAGAATGTGTGCATCTAACGTGTCAAGAGACTGAAAGCAAATGGTAACAGTGATAGTGCAGGGAGTACGCTCTTTCTTCTGCAAATTGACTTTAAATGCCTGTGAGGGCCAGGCGTGGTGGCTCATGCCTGTCATCTTAGCACTCTGGGAGGCTGAGGGAGATGGATTCTTTGAGCTCAGGAGTTCGAGACCAGCCTGAGCAAGAGTAAGATCCTGTCTTTACTAAAAATAGAAAGAAATTAGCTGGGCAACTAAAAATATATAGTTAGCCGGGTATGGTGGCACATGCCCGTAGTCCCAGCTACTCAGGAGGATGAGCCAGAAGGATTGCTTGAGCCCAGGAGTCTGAGGTTGCTGTGAGCTAGGCTGATGCCACAGCACTCTAGCCCGGGCAACAAAGTGAGACTCTGTCTCAAAAAATAAAAATAAAAAAAAAACCTGTGAGACCCAGAGAATGCAAAGCCATCTTATGAAAATGGGAATCTAGTACCTTTCTGTTTCCTTTTCTTCTCTCACCTGATACTACAAAACCAAAGGGACCGAGATGCTAGATTAGCTACCTCAGGGAGAAGTAGTAGAGAAAGACATCAACCAAGCCCCATCTCTGGCTTTCAGCTTTCTACATAAAATAGACTACAGCTGAGGGAAAGGGAAAGATTAAACTGAAGTGGACTGCACATTCCAACTTCTGTGGAACGGAGCTTGCTTGCTGAATCATGATCATGGAACTCTTTATCACCTATGTGTGAAAGTTATGGGACTATCTGCGTTCTGATTCAGGGGCAAAGGGAAAAGTTCACACTGGAATAAATAAAAAGAAAAGAAAAGAAACTTGCTTTATGATTATGTTTAACGAGTTCTGCTTATACAATGTACTATTTAGATTGTCTATTGTGTTAACACAAATAAATTGTATACTACCTAGGATTATTTATTTTAAAAAGTATGTATAATTACTGCTGGTCTTGCTGATTCACGCCAGGAGTTTGGTAAATACATAAATAAATGTGAGATTCCTTTCCACTACAATTTCAAACTACTTGGAAGTAAAATATATGCTAAATTGTTACATATACTGGCATGAACTAATCGGACAGTTTATCAGACTGGACATGTACTGTTTCTGTTATTTCAAGGAAGATCACAGGATAAAAATACCATAACTCTAAATATACCTTTTGTAAGAGTTTGACTTTAGTATTATTATATGGCAATTTGAACCATATATAATAAGGCTTGAATGATTACTTCTTTTATTTATAATAAAAAAATTATTGAATATTTTTCTTCAGATTTCCTTCACCACCTGATCAGTATTTTTGGACATTACTTTCATATAACTGTTTGAGACTATGTATTTTTCAATACAACATTACATATAAAATATGAAATATATGTCACACATGTTTTATTCTCATTTCGAGTACATTTCTTTTAGAAGTTGAGAATTATTTTATTCTGGCCTATGTATGGTGTCTTTCTCTTGAAACATCTTTTCATTCAACAGAGAGTATATGAGTTACACATGTTATTTTTAGGCAGAGAAAAAAGCATTTCTCCAAGGTAATGGGACACCGGGAGGTGTGCTCTTGCATATTACTTCCTTTACTAATTAAACGGAATGTGAGAGTGAAAGTAAGCTGGCATTGTTAAAGTAAATGACCCAATGCTTTAGTAATGAAGACACATCTAAGCCGAAGTTTATTGTTTTAATTTTAATCTTGAGCACTTTTAGCGCTACAGAGTAGGTTGCTCCATGTGTCCTATGGTGTATCTTTCCATTGTACGACAGTGTTGCCCACTGACTCTATAAAAACTATTTGTAATAGGTTGTATTTCGAAATGAAATGCTTCAATTATACAGAAGGTGAATTGATATTGGACATTTATTAAATCCGGTTTTTAACAGGCTGTCATAAGTGGGGTTCTTCAGAGGGCAGAGATATCGGGAGACTAAAAGTTGCTTAAATTATGGCCCCATAAAAATATAGATGAGGCTCAGATGCCTTTGGATTAAATATTCATTACTGAATATTTACATAATGCATGTGAAAGTGCTTTTAAAATAAAAACTCTCTTTATATAAATGGAAGCTATGGCCAGATTTTCCCCATTATACCCAGAAGAGCACTTCAAAGCATTCTCCGGAGCCTTAGAGAGGAGAAATTTCTTCCATCACTTCTACAAAGGAAGGAGAAGACTGATTATTCCACACTGTCTAAACCTACCATCCTTAAAATGTTTTGGCAATCTAAAACTGTTCAACCTCTAGCAGGGTACCTATTTTCTATGATTTATAAATATATGACTCTAAAAATAGATACTTAAAAAAAAAACTTCCTTTGAAATGTATTGCATGTTGAACAGGGCCTTCTTGATAAATTACGCAGCATTATTTGAATTTAAGGAAACAGACATAGACAGACCTGGCTTCATTTGCTACCTCCACTATTTATTAGTTGCATGACTTGGACAAATAATTTTTACTCTTTCCTTCATTGTTCTTCATCATTACATATGAGATTGCAATGTCTACCGTGAAGGGTTACTTTGAAAATTAAATGACATCCTGTAGGCAACGCTCCCAGTTTCTGACACATTGAAAAAGCTAAAAACCAGTTAATTTCCTCCTACGTAAATACATTATTATTGCCAAACTGAAAGCAGCCAACTCTCAATTACCCATATTAATATATGGAAATTCCTATGCAGATAAATAAAAATAATGTGAACACAATTTTTACACATAGTTTTGTGATCTATTTTTATATATTATAACGTTCTAACATTTCACTATAGAATTTACACATGAAAGGAGGATATTAGGAATTGAGTGGTTCAACCCTCTCATTTTACAGATGAAAAAATTCAGACAGATAGCAAATACAATGATAAATGTAATACAGCTAGTTAGTGGTAGAATTGGGACTGAAGATGAAATCGTTTTTCTCCTTTCTGTGATTTTATAGTGTTTCAAATAAAATAATCAAACTAATGTTGAAAATGATCTCAATTTGAAGTAGCTGAAAAAGTACCCACCTCCAATAACTACCATGCTATTGATCACGTCCCCTCTGAGAATTTCAGTCTGTGGGTGTGTATCGCAGTCATCTACACTAGTCCAAAGCAGCATATAGGGATATAAAAATTCATGAGGAATTCTTGTCAAAATTTTGAGTTAGTTTAGTCTAAACTTTGGGCTATTTAGGACAGTTGTGGATCTTTAAAAAATCACTTTTCCAGCTATTTTGAAATACACAATATCAGAATTTTAAACAACCAAAAAATCACTGGCTAAGTCCTAAAATAGTGATTTGGATCGCTTTACCACATTTAGAGACTGTATTATTTATTTCAGAGGTTATCGATAAAGTAGGGATGAGGACTGTGTTTGAGGCTGAGCACATAGGCACCATCTTAGCTTAATATCTTAGCTCATAACATCCCCAGAGGCAAAGAAGTAATTAAATACTTTGTTGTAAAAGTCCTTCTATTGTGACTCCTAAGCAGGTAAAGCTAGCATATGATAAGAGTGAGCAGAGTTGCTGATAATGACATAAGTAATGATAAAGTATGAAGAGCTAGTAATCATTTCTCCAAGAACTGGAGTGATTTGCTTTGGAAAATTCACATAATAGATAATCTTCCATGGACAGAGACTCATTTCCCATTATTTTCTATCTGTATTTCTCTAATGGCACACATTTTCTAACTTGCACTAGAGTTATTTATACCATAAGAGATCTAGGGCCAAATTCCTTTTGGCCTCATTTTTATAGTTTTTAAGACAACTACTTATTACATGCTGGCCATAGTAGGCATTTACTAAGTGTGGGTTAAATGAATTAATACATTTATACTGTGACAATATTGGAATTGTATTTCATATAATAGAAAGGGAAAATAATAATAAAGTAGTTTCAATCCTTCCTGGAGGGAAAGGAAATGTTCTCATTTTCTCTTTCAATAAAATTAGTAAATTGCAACAGTTCCTCCAAGGGTCTCAATAAGAGAAAAGAACGAAATAAGAATGTCTGTTATAGTGATTTAAAATATACTCACTTTACTGCACCTTTCTTATATAATTCTATAATTTATTTGAGTTATTTCCAATGAGATATTAATAAATGAAACATGAACTGACGATTAAAAAGTCCAAGTTCTTCTGTATGTTGTTAATTTTTATTTCCTGATTTCTAACTCTGTCTATACATAGCAGACACTAGTGGATCCCTATGCAATATCTATTTCTTCATCTTTATTTCTAAAAGAATGCTAAACTTGTTCAGGAATCCACTGTGCTTTCATGGATTCCAAGAGACTTGTGAAAAGCTGAGTTAACTCTCAGCTCCAGGGAAAAGTCGTTTTCTGATGATCTATTCCAATAGGGGGTTGCCATCATTCTCTCCTATGATTGCTTAAAAATGTCTGATTGAGCTAATCAGTACAGAAGTACTCATGCACTCACCTCCTGTAACTGATAGTTATTAGTCCAATGAGAGTAATTTTTGAGAGATCCTGTTTTCTGTCTCTCCGTCTCCCTGTCTCTCCACCTCTTTCTACTTCTCTCTTCTTTCTTCCCTAACCCTTCTCTTCTCTTGCTCAGGTTTTCTCCCACCTTCACTCTTTAATTACCCCCTTTCCCGTGGAATATGAGAAACAATATCTATTATCATTTTTACATCCTCAAAGAGAACCAGCCCTGAATGAAATCGATGCTGAAAGTGACAGAGACGAGAGGAAGAATCTGGACCCATGATGTCATCCCAAAGGCACTACATGATCAGCCCTGAATCCTACACTTTGCATGGACTTCCAATTTCTTACAATGATAAATGTACTTATTGTTCGAGCCAGTTTGTTCCAATGTTGTTGTAAACTAATTTTGATGCACTCCTTAACCTTAATGCTCCACTGCATTTTTAAATTTCCTTCCTTGCCCACTTATTTTTCTATACGTGCCGTTATTATTCTTATGTAGAGAAACATGTCTAGCTTTATGATACTAAATGATTACCATTAAATACTGACAATAGCAAGGGAAAATAGTACGAACTCAAACGAAACACTAGCAGCTAAAAGGCCGATTTTATAATGTGCATTTGTAGAAGCCATTTGAGTGAGTCTACATAATGGTTTTAAAGGACTTTCAGTAATGTTTCCTGCAGCTGTACAGAATTTTAACTTTTAACTCTTCATTTAAAAAATATATCTAAATATAAATCAAGCACTATACAGTTCCAATTTAGCTGTTTGAATGGAAAGAGAAAGTTGAAAGCTGGAGCAGTCATGAGTAAGTGCTATAGAAAGCTGTAGTCCACGGTTGCAATTTAAAACCAATTGAGTGGGAAGGAGAAGGGAAACGCAGAACCTGAAAATAACTGGTAAGCTTAGAAATAGTTTTAAAGCAAACGCTACACTAATAATGATTATGGTTAATCAGTGATCCAAGGGTACCACCCTCTCGGCGAGGTGAGTTTTGAAGGTGAGAAGTAGTTTAAGCAGTCTGTTAAGTTTCCACTGGCAATATTGACCTGAATCGATCTTCGCTAATATGGATTGTTTTGCCTTATACCAAAGTGCAAGGAGTATGAGGGAGACAGTTATATGGATATAGGACACATGTTCACATTCCAAGTTTCTTTGAGTCAGTCGAGCATGAGACTGGAAAACTAAGACTTTTTAATGTTATCGACAAGCATAGCATGAGGAATGGCATTAGGTTCCCTCTTGAGAGTATTTCTTCTTGGGATTATGCTTCCAGAATGCGTAAACATACCTCCTTCTATGCTTTCTACCCTGCCCATTACACCTTCAACGAGGGGGGGAAACAAAACTATTTTTAGGGCGAAAATAATCCCTTTTCCTTTACCACTGCAAAGGAAATTAGAGGGCCTTGGTCGTTTTTTGTTTTGGGGGTTTTATTTTGTTTTTTTTTTTTTTTTTTTTTTTAGTTTTATCAAATTATAACCGGGGCACATCACTTAAGGGTTTTTTTTCCCTTCTCTGAAGACTAAAAAAGGTTTACCTTGCACTGTATTCTTCATGGCAGAGTTTATGAAATTAAAAAATACTTACATATGTATGTGCAAACATTTCCTACATAGGAAAGTGCTATATATTAATGGATATTAACATTTGGCATCATTCTTATTATTGGATTATCAATTTCAAGCTATAAAAAATTAGCTTGATCATTCTCATGATCAAGAATGATCAGAGATTTCAAAGGCATAAAAATTTTTAAAACAAAAAATAGATTTAAAAAAACTTTAAAGTGCTATTAGATGACTAAAAATAATGGAAAAGTAGGTTAGTACATTTTGTGTTTGATGTTTTTTTGCACATATTTATTCTCCATAATGTTACCAAAATTTTCCTGAGATATCGATATCTTGGTAGAAACTATCAAGGGGTAGCTTAGATTCTGTGCTTACTTCCAGAATCTTTACTTTTGGAATCTTCCCCCTTTCCCCTCCCTGAGCATGAAGGCAGAGATGGATATGTGTGAAATAATACATCAGATGCTTTGGAAACATTTGAGCCAGTGGTTACAAAGGAAGCAGGGCTGATCCTAGCAGCGGTACATGGTGAAAGTAAGATAGATGCAATGAGAGAGTGATATGCAGATGTTGCAAGGACTGCTTGCTTCATCCTGAGCTTCATCTGTTTGTTTTTCTTTTCCTGTACCTTAAAGAGGAAAAGGAAACATCTATTATTGTCATGATCAGTATCTCTGAATGAATATTTGAAACATACAGTAAAATACAAAGAAAGTAAATTCAAGTGTAAATTCCCCTATTTCAAAGAAAAAACTTGTTAATATTGCTGTGTATGGTTTATATAGACATGGAGACCATAAAACAATCCTCTGACACATTGTATTTTCCAAAAATGGCACAGCAATATTTCTGGTCTCATTATGCTCCTCTAGAATCTTGCCATTTCCCATCAAGAGGCAGAATCCATTTGCTTTCTCCTTGAACTTGGACAGGACTTGTGATCACTTCAACCAAGAGCACATGGTGAGTGGGATATTGTGTGTGTTCTGAGGCTGGGTCATGAATGGTGATGCGGCTCCTCCTGGCCCCCTGTCTGGATGTTGACCTTTGCATTCAGCCACCTGCTGGGAAGAAGCTTGAAGAGACTTTGAGGAAGGACAGGCCTCTTGGAGAGGTATAAATGTATGGAGAAGATCTAAGATCCCTAGAAGCATAAGCCACAAGACAGACGTGGGTAAATGAGTTCTCAGATGACTGCAGCCTCAAGTTTTCATGCCTTGTCATCACAGAGGAGAGATAAGTGGTCCCTGATTGCCTTGCCTGAATTGCTGACTTACAGAAATGAGGAGTGATTGATAATAACTTGTTGATTTTTAAAAATCCACTGTGATGTATTACACAACACTAGATAACTATAACAGATACATACAGTATGAGACCAATTTTAGCACCTCTTATTGTATGTACTCTTTTGAAAATCATTTAAAACTTTGACTATATAACACAAATAAATGTGAAGCTTTTGTATCAATTATGTTTGGAAAATAGTATACACATTTAAAGATTACAGGGTATTTTTTTTTCTATTCCAAGGACTAATTTTCAAGGAATTTTAGCAATCAAGGGGCAAAAAATGCATGTATTAAAATTTGTGCTTATGTCTTTTTCTAGAAATGGAACAAAATATATTCAATTCTTCTACCTCTTAAAGTAATAAGGACTGTTGAATTATAATAGAAAGTGAAGGAAAATAAATAGAAAAAATATCTAGAGGCTAGGGAGAGAAGAAATGAGACAAAAAGAGCTGTAGATAGTGAGGGAGGGAGAACAAAAAGGAAGGAACAAAGTGGAGGAGAGAAAGAGAGGGAAAAGAAAACAGAGACTCAATAGAATCAAAGATGATTTTCTAACAGCAAGACACATGAAGATGTTTAGTACACCAACCCCGTGTTTATATTGCCCTTTGAAATTTGGAGATACTATGTTAGTGTCCAGAACTTTTCAATGTCCAAATGTGCTGCTGGCTGACTCTTTAGCAGGTAGCCACAGCAACCTACAAGTGAGAAAGCTATTTCTAAGGCTGGGTCCTGTTGCCTCATAGAGCTAGAAGTCCTTGGTTTGAGGGAATTAATCTATGAGACAAATCTGGCATAGAAGAGAAACTATCCCTGATTTAACAGTAAGAACTATCCAAGTTCAATAATGTGTAAGGCAAATATTGTGGGTAATGTAATTTTTAACTGTGGAATTATATATACTTATTACAAAACAAACTTAACATCTATTAAAAATAAACACATGCAAAATTCATTTTCTCTTTTCTAATAGAAATTGAATCATAGAGTTTTCCAGTAATGTTACTGTTTTTCTTTGAAACCATTTAAAGGTCTGTTTTAGAGGACAGGCTTTGCCATCACTTTACCTAAGCTGAACTCTCAACTCTGTTGCTCACCTGCTGAGTGACATCAGTCAAGGTACTGATCATTTCAGACACTCAATAGCATTTCAAAACCTCAGTGCAATAATCCATATTTAGTGAAAAACAATTTTACACGATTAGATATATCAAGCTAAATGAAAGGTCTTCTTTCCTTTGAGAATCCCTCAAGATTATAGATCACACTGGGCTAAGTGCAGATTATAGGTGTCAAAAAGTACATCTATTTTGTCCATCATAATCTCCCTTTAGGATATACACAATCGAATGTGTTATTGACAGGAAAGGAGTTGAACTTGTATATACCAAAGCATTTTTCTGTGAATCATTTTAAGAGCATAAAATTAAGTCAACTTACAAGGGCATGCATATAGAATAGTATATAACGTCTATACTGGAATGATTATAATGAATGCCCTTTGATTTAATAATGATTAGTTGCTTATTATACTGTATGTTGCATAAATGTTTCAAGGGCAAAAAGGAATGATGATATTAAAACAAAACCCTATGCAAATGATATTTTAAACTTTCAGACTTTATTTTTGTGCTAACAGTAATATATAAAGAGAGAGCTGTTATGCAAAGCATTTTGCCAGTCCTGGGACTTGGGAGTGTTGGTGGAAAAGCTGACAATCTAACATTAAAGAGACAATCCCTGTCCTTAATGAAACTTATAATTTAGTGTGGGAGATAATCACGTAAGACATAACATGAGGGAGAGAATGAAGAGGAGTTGGATAAAAGTATGAGTTATATATAAAAATACTCAGCCAACAGGGCTTAAGCAAAACATTCAACTAAAATTTCTCTATGTAAGCTGGAACCCTGAAGTTGTTAAAACTTTTATGAATATTGTTTCTATTTTTAAATTGAAAATAATTCTGGGAGAGTAATTTTTAAATTTCACATTTAAGTTACTATAATCATTTTAATTACTACAAATCTGGAGAGGGGAATACAAGTTAGAATTATTTGTAACACTTGTATACTTTTTCTGGTGTCACTTTTGGTAAAATATTAAGAAATATCAAAATTTAAAAAAAATTTAAAGATTTGTCTTTTCTATTCTTAGATCTTTATTTCTTCTACTTGAGATTTTATCCATCATTTTGAAACTCTGAAAATGAGTTATTTGAAATGAAACCACTTTTTCTAAAGCCATATTACCTGACTGTGAACATGAGTGAAAATCACATTTTGGTAAAACAGTGAGAATAAAACATGCATAACTTGTTTGATGATTATGAAAGGCCAGTGACATAAATACATATTTTTATAAATGCTAAGTACCCCCCATTAGAAATCAAGCCTTCGATTCACCCTAAGTCTGTATAAAATCTGACCAGGAGATAGGATCAAGATGGCCTACTAGACACAGGTCGTATGTGTCTCCTTTCGAAGAGAAACCAGAATAGTAAGCAAATTCTCACATTTTAAATAGATTGTCTAGGAGAGAATGCTAGGATTCACCAGAGAAATGATGGGAAGCGGCAAAAGTGAGTAAAAAGAGGATTCAGGACAACTTGCCCAGTGGAGGACTGGCTAACAGCCAAAAGAAGCTCCCATAAGTGGGGAAATAGTAAGACAGAAGCCCCCAGGAGTCCCCTCTCTGAGATTAGATTTTATGACCTTGGCTGTAATAGAACCCTCCTGACCCACACAGGTGTCAGGACAAACATAGGGAGCTGCTTGGAGATTGCACAGATACATTGCTCCAGAAAGGAAAACGATGCGAAATCTCACAGGCATCTGAACCTGGAGAAGCTTGAGCTGAGTGCCATTCTGAGAACCTGGATACCAGGGAATCACCACACACCTACAGCTACTGTGCAACTCCAAGGAGGGATAGAGGAGCCCATGTATTCCCATGCACCCCTGGGAAGGTCTCCATTGCACTACTGTGGGCTGCTGTTCAGACTGAGATATGGGCGGACAGCATTTTTAACAGTTCCTCACACACATTGCCTGTTTGGATGAGGCCCCAGCCTTTCTAGTCTCAGATCCCAGGTGCCATTTTGAGAGTTTGACATGGGGCTATGCCCCAGCCTCAGGCTGAGTTTGGGCTGACATGGCTACAGCCACTACCTGTCTGGGGAGCGACAGGGAAACCAGCCTTTCCAGCATGCATCTGGGATGGTGCCCACTATCCTGAAACTGGTTACTGTGAAACTAAAACTCAAGTGAACTACAGTCTCCATAGTTTCCTGCTAGTTCAGCATGCCTGTGAAGAGCCCCACACCCTCTGGTGATAGGCCCAAGGTACCATTTTTGGAATTTGAAGCTAGGCAGGGCCCCACCTTTGGGCCAAATTTGGGTGAATGCAGCTATAGTGCTGCTCAGCTGAGGAAGGTTAGGAAGCCCAGTGTCTCCTACATATACCTGGGACGATTCCCACTGTCCTGCTATGGGCTCTTATAAGACTGAGACACGAGTGGACAGCATTTCTCCTGAGTTTCATGCCCATGCCACTTGCCTCAAGGAGCCCATTCCTCTTTGGTTGCAATCTCACTGCAGCTACTAGTAACACCAACAGGGACCACTTGAGTCCTAGTGGGTGGCTCCACCACTGCTACTGCCGTCTCCCACGTAACACCAGCTGCTCAGGGCCTGAGAACCTGCCCATACACCCATCCCCTTGCTCCGACTACTAGCTTCTGAGCAAGCCATCTGAAGGTCCAAAACTTGGCCCCCCAGGGCACGCTAACATCACTAAACATCACTGGGGCCTAAAATCAGGCATACTCAGCTCACTTCTTCCACCACTGGGGCCTAAAGACTGGCTAAATTGATGTTCAAGTCCCCAGCAAAATTTTACCGCAGACTCAACTAATAACTATTACCAGTAAGGAACTCACTAATACTGCTGACTCTGCATAGTGCCTTAGAAATCATACAAAAATCACACTACTGCAGGCACCAAAAATCAAAGCCAAAGTGTCCTACTCAACCAACAACATATATACATCTTCAGGAAAAAATCCTCCCCTTTGAAATTAATTTCAAAACAATTAGAAGAAGCGACTGCTGCATCAACTGTGCAGACATCAATGGGAGGACACAGGAAGCACGAAAAAGCAAGGAAATGTGACACCACCAACAGACAACTATTGTATAGCAATGGATGCCAATAAAAGAATTCCTTATAATACCAGATAAAGAATTCCAAATATTGATTGTAAAGAAACCCAAGGAGATAGAAGAGAACTCTGAAAACCAATACAAGAAAATCATAAAATAAATTCAATATATGTATGAGAAACTTACCAAGGATATAGATATTATTTGAAAAAACACAGAAATTCTGAAGTTGAACAAAATAATTGAAGGAAATACAAAGCACATTCCAAAATTTTAAGAATAGACTTGACTGAGCAGAAGAAAGAATCTCAGAACCTAAAGAGACATCTTTTGAAATAATTCAGTCAGATGAAAGTAAGGAAAAAGAATAAAAAAGAATGAGCAGAGACTTTGAGACATCTGGCACCACATAAAATGACCAAACTTACATATTATTGGTATTTTGAGGGGGAAGAGAGCTCAAAAAGTTTATTTAAGGCAATAATCAATGAAAACTCCCCAGAACTGTCAAGTGAGTTAGACCTTCAAATACAGGAGACCCAATAATCCCAAGCAAATACATTGCACAAAGGAGTTCACCATGGAATATTATAATGAGAATGACTAAAGTTGAAGTAAAATCAATAATTTTAAAATTAGCAAGAGGAAAGTGTCTAATCACCTGTAAAGGAATCCCCATAAGTCTAAACTCAGCCTTCTTAGTAGAAATCTTACAGGCCAGAAGAGAATGGTATGGAATTTTCAAAGCGGTGAAAAAAAAAAAAATCCTGTCAACCCCCAAATTTATAGCCCACCATTATAAATGATCAGAGAACTGTATGAAATAGAGAACAAAAAACAATAAAAAGGATCAATGAAATGAAAAGTTGGTTCTTTGAAAAGATAAACAAAATTGATAAACCACTAGCTAGAATAACCAAAATCAACTCAAGCTGGATTAAAGACTTAAATGGAAGGCCTGAAACAATAAGAATCCTAGAAAAAAACCTAGGAAAAACTCTTCTGGACATTGGCCTAGACAAAGAATTTATGACTAAGATCCCAAAAGCAAATGCAAGAGAAATAAAAATAGGCAAATGAGACTTAATTAAATTAAAAAGCTTGTCCATAGCAAAAGAAATAACCAAATAATCTACCTACCCATACCAAAGAGCTATTGTGGGGGTCAAAAGAGAAAGTAGTATACACACACAGGCACACACACACAGACACACACAAAATTCCAAAAGTAAACTCCTATATACTAATATATACTTATATATTATATAAAAGTATACTATATACTTATATAATATTGAGCTTAACATTATTACTCTGAGGCACTTACAATTCTAAGTCTTAAAATGAACCTTTATCTAATTGAAGCCATGATTAATCCATGAAATTTTCAGAGATTATTACACCTGGCCACAAGAATGGGGACAATGTACCAAACAAAACATTTCTTAATCACTTGGGTAAAAAGATCTTTGGAAAACAATTAGAAATGCTGCCAAATTGCTTGCTACTCCACCAATATTTTGTGGATCATAAATTCTTTTAGAAGGCTTCGTGCAAACTTAATTAGATTTGAAAAAAAAAAACGACCTTTCTCTGCTATGATTAGTTCATGCTTTAATTATGTGGACACAAAATAAAAAGCTTGGTTTTATTAGATTTATCAAATTATGGCCTGTAATATCAGTTCCCTTTTGATATCATAAAAAGAAGCCTTGTATTTAGGGGTTTAACACCTCTAAGCTGATGACCATTTACTGAGTTGGAAACAGGAGGCTTAGCAGGGTTGGGGATAGATCATCATTTCATCAAATGAAAATACATTCATTTTAGAATATATTTTTATATCTAGCCTAAAGTATCTAAATTCCACTAATGGAAAATCATTTATATGTATTAATGTTAATCTCTCTTTTTTTTTCTAATATAAACCCTAGTAGAAAGTCAGAGTACTACAGAGTGACCTTAATATCTCTGGATGAATTTATGAAATTGTTACTATATAGAATAAGAGTGTACGGGCTTGTGAGAAATTAAATAAAAAAAAAAGCTAATAGAGTGAAGAGAAGATAGCCAAAAAATATTCACCTGCCTTTTATTATTGACCAAGATTATTCTAATGAAACAATTAGAATTGGGTAACTTTCTCATTTCTTGAAGTTGGACTCATCAGGATGTAAACTTTTTTTCTTAAGTTTAGCAAAGTTGAAAGGTGTGTGATTAAAAAGGCTTTACCTTAGATTTCTTCTCTGGTCTACATACCCTAAATTTTCTTGTTCATTATGTTCAAACAATCAAGTGAAACTAGTCATTAGCAAATTAACTGAGCCTTATAATGTGTGTATTTCACTCTCGTGTTTGTGACTTTGAATGAGAACTAATTATGTTCTTACACCTGTCACCTGAATCATGACCTTCAGAATGTCAATACACATTTGCACGGGGTGTGTATATATATGAGAGTAGAACGTCAGGATTGAACTGTTTGTCTTAATTGAATGTCATTGTCAATAATCATTGATGCCCATCAACTATTCCCTTTATTCTTAGTAAGAGATCATTTTTTTCACATATTTTGGCAAAGTTGTTTTCCCATGAGAGGATTTTTTATTCTTGAATTCAAATTTTAAAGGGTTTGTTTATTTGTGGGGCGGGGAAGTCAAAATATCTTAATCCTGACTTGAAATGTATATGCAAAAGAGAATTGGAAGAAAACATAGAAGAATCAACGATATTGAGGTGAAATAAATTTTGTATACAAATTATCTTAAGACAGACATAATTAAAATGATAGTTAAAAATACATAAAATTAAAACATTTTAGTCATGTAAAAACATAAATTAAATTGCAAAACACAAACTGACATTTAAAAATATACATGTATTATCATTGCTACACCTAAACATTTTTTTCTTTACCACACAACACTAAGAATTAGTAATACTCTCAATCTTCTTTAAAATGATATATTATGGAAGTAAAAGCTCAATGGAAATCAAGTAGGGGAGAGAGGGGAGGAGGGGATGGGTAAATTCACACCTAATGGGTACAATACACAATGTCTGGCTGAAAGGCACACTTATAACTTTGACTCAAACTGTATAAGACCAGCTTACTTAACCAAAATGTGTGTGCCCCCATAATATGCTGAAATAAAATAAAAATTAAAATTAAAAAGGTACATTAAAATGTTATTTTAAGTTGCTTTCATTTTTATTGGTGATTCTGAACTCTAGATGTTTCTGTGCTATTCACATATTTTCTTCTGTGAATCTTCATTTGATGTACGCTACATTAATATATTGATTTTTATGAGTACTTTATATGTGAAAAACAACTCCTTAGCTGTCACTGTATTTTAAGCATATTTTTTTCCAGTTTGTTATTTTCCATACTAAAATTTAGAAATATTTTTACTAAAGCCATGTGAGTTTACTGATTTGAGAGCCTGTACATTCTATGTCAGTGTTCCTATCTTATGCTTTATATGATAGTTGAAACTATTTCTTACCTATCAGGGGGAGGAATTTACCAGATACAGCCTATTTTCTTTGGTTAAATAGTTTGTTGAACTTTCATCCATTTAATATGTTCTGATGGCCTCAGCCATCAGCCCTCACAGGCACTTTCCTATTTTCACACGTCTGCTCAATTTATATTTTAACCAAGGCTGTCGGTACGATTCAGGTCATCTCTTTAACACAGTGCAACCAATTTGCCCATTTCCTTGACCATTTTTACTTACAAGAAATTACAACCTAGCATTTTGTACATGATGTCCTGGTCTTTATCTTGCTATTCTTGTAACCCTTATTAACTCTTATAGTGAAAGCAAGCTTTATTTCTCTTTAATTTTCAGTGATTCCCTCAAAATTACTAAGAATCAAACATCATGACTACAATGAGTTTCAAAGAAGATTAAAATGAGTCATAGTTAAAATTCTGTAAGTATTTAATAAAACACATAGCATCCAAAAATGTGGTGATGGTATTTATATGTACATTGATTCTGACTGAATCTTGGAATGAGAGTTCTGGAACTGGCTTTGGAATAAAAGCTCTGATGATTATCATTGATAAATAAAGAAGACACAGTATTACAGAGAATGGACAAGGAAAAGAAAGTTACAGCCTTAAACAAAAGGAAATTAGAGACCCACATACTCGACCTAAAAGTGAATGAAATTTTAAAGAGTAGGATGTGAATATGATACAGGACAAATATGTTATTTGAAAGCAGTTGCCTGTTTTGTAACCTTAGTTTTTTATTCTTTTTTATATTTTTCTTCATTAATGTCTATTTAATTTACTTATCTCAGGTAATTCATCTTTAATCTCTTTTATTTTCTCATGTCAGTTTTATAATCTCTTCTAATACTCTCTTTCAAAATCTCTTCTTGATACTCCATATTAACTGAACCAGAAAGAATATTTCCCATAACACAATTTTTCTACATTTCAATATCCATTATTCTACTTTTCCTAGTATATTGGAAACGATTTTTGAGGGTTAGTTTAAAAATCTACAGCAAAAACAAATAGATTGTTCCAGGAGGTTACAGGAGAGTTCTTAGTGCAGAGGAATAAACTCTAGAGAGTAAGAATTACTAGTAATAGTAACAGGTAAAGCTTGAAGTTTTAGTCTAATCTAATGTTCACAAATTAGGAATACTTGCAGAGGTTTTTAACACCCTCATCCCTCTGGTTCCATCCAGACCATTTACATGAAGATGAGTTCTGGGTATCTGTATTTTTAAAAACTCCCAAAATGATTCTAATAGGCAATCAGATTTGAAAACCACTATCTAATTGCTGATTATGGAGGTACCTAGCAATTTAGGGTATATCAGTAAAAGAAATATTCTTTGAGAGTCTTAGTGTCCATGTATCCATTTATCTCCTAACTCCAAAACGTAGATAGCTAGGTGCGGTGGCATGCATGTGAAGTTCCAGCTACTCAGGAGGTTAAGGTGAGAGGATTGCTTGAGCCCAGAAGTTCAAGGCAGCAGTCACCTATAATCATCACTGCACTCCAGCTTAGGCAACAGAGGAGACTTCATCTCTAAAAGATAGATAGATATAGACAGATAGATACATAGATAGAAAATTATAGGTAATTTCTCAAAGGAAGTTCTCAAAAAAGTTGAAGGGAAAATTCAAATAGGAAAAAGTGTACCATATAATGCAATTAAATAACTCTCACCCAATATTTGAAATTGAATGTTTTCTGTTTAAAAATTTAAAATTCAAAATAAGTAGGCTCTGTTACATTGTAATAATGAGAAATTAACTTCATTAATGTTTGCAAAATCTTCTGCTTGTGAATGCACATTTGTACTATGTTCAATTGTCCCCTAATTCTGTTAAAAATAATTTTCAATGATTCTTAGTAACATTTTATTATATTTTCTAAAGAGAAAAAATAATAACATAGCAAAAGAAAATTGTAGAATAACAAATTTTAACATTATAAAGAAGCTACTTTGCAGTGTGAGTACACATATTAAGCACTCATATAGATAAATTATAATATGTACATCACCATAGAACTGCAGACTAAAATGTGTGTGTATGTAACTCTTTTCCAAATTTCCTCAATAAAGTTTGTCTTCTTTTATGTGAGTATCTTCATATAAATTTCCCCAAATGATGAACATATTAATTTTCATATTACATTCAGAGACCAAATTCTTCTATTTTTGATAATTTCAAAGATGCCTATACATAAATTTACAAGATTTAGAGAAAGGCAGCACTGACTTTTAGCTTTTATCTAATTCCAAGTAGAACATCTTTTTACTATCTATCACCTTTAACCACTTCTATCACCTTTGACAGATTTGGCTAAAATATGCTACAATTATGTACCAATATCTGCTTATACCTAGGCAGAAACACACAGAAAAGAAATTCTAATTTATGCACACTTTCCTCAAGACAAAATTAACTAGCTCTGAAGGCAACTATACCATGCAGTTTCTGATTAAACACCTCCTTCTACCCTTCCACCCAAACCTCGCTTATTCCTCCTCTCATATTCTGATATTCAGAGCCATGCTTTTCAGATTCCAAACATCATTACATTATATTCTCATGAATGTTGAATATATTTTACACTGAGTATTTTGAAAGGAAATTAGGGAAAAATATCACTTGTTGAACTTGCATGAATAGGCTGTATGCAATAGGATTCAAACAGTAGCTTTTCTACAATACTGCTTTCCAACTTGTTTTTAGATGCTATATCACATACCCCCTATATTTTCATTTGATTTTTTGGATATAAAACTTCACATTCAGATATGAAAAAGCCCAGTTTGAAATAATATCAAAACTTTCATATCTTGTCCAATGTAAAATATTTCTCATCCCCAACAAGTGTTCAACTCTGCAGATTAGCAGTGCAGAAGACTAGTCTGACATTTCACCTTTTGAGATCCACCTACCCCCTCTGTTTGTAGATAGTTTCTGGATTGTCTGTCATTGTGGTAAGGGGTGAGGGTTATTAGACAAAAAAGCCAATTCCCTTTGTGACCAGTACCCCTGGTCACCCTGAGTGATGTACTAGCTTGTTCCCGGAGAGGAACACCAGTTTTTCTGGGAAGCAACTCTAAATTTCCAGTTGGAAATCTAGCATAATTTGGAATTAAACCCCAAGGTTGAGCCCTCTGCCAAGCAACAGAGCAGGTGGAGGGGATCTGGGGCTATGCACTTGGATTGCCGAACAGGAAACAGAGATGGACTCAGGTTGAAGTGGCAGCCACTGAATCCTGCCCTGGTTTCGTATTGTCATCACACCATTATGGGCTCCTTTCCAGAATGGTACTCATATGATGCTTCAAAATAGCACATGAGTAATTGACTCTGTGCAGGATATCACTCAATCAGTTTGGGTTTGCTTTATTTTGTTTTGTCTTCAACCATGATACTTGCTCTCTTTTAATTTTTTAATTTTCTCTGACAATTCAGTATTGCCACTGGACTCTGTTGCCCCAGGATCTCAATATCCAAATTAAAATGAGATAAAATTGTTCAGTGGTTGGGTCTCCTACTTGCATCCAAGGCCCTCAGAGGACCATCTTTATAGAATTTTTCAAGTTTGTGAGCAACCTTCTCACAGATGTATGTCCCAATTTCTTGGTGAAGAGGTTGTTCCACAGTCATTCTAAAGCCCAGGGAAGGGACAAGCAGAAGGATTATACAAAAGTAATCCACTCCAACATTTCTATCTCAAAGTCCTTGTTATGTAACACAGAATTATGAGCATGTTAACTTCATTTAATTTAGGTTGTGATTAGGAATGTACCAGTTAGCAAGGAGAGCACAAGTTAGAATCATTCCTAGTTATTCAAAAGCACTCATTAAATTCAGAGACTCTGGTAAGTGTACATACAGCAGAAAATTTATACCAATCTGTAGCCCTGTTTCTCTTTTCCTGGTCCTGCGCTTACTATATCCATTCCTATGTATATTCCTAAGGTCAAAGCAGATATAAAGAAATACATGCTTACAATTCTATTTGACATATAAGTCTTGTTCTGGGTTTGATCATGTAATTGGCCCCCAGGATCTAATGGAATGAGGATTGGAGAAAATGACATTTGAGAATATAATTGACTTTTCCTTGCAGGATATCTGCCTTAGGGAAAGTCACTACAGAGATCTTAAAGGTAAATAAGCATCACAAAGTAGAAAAGGAGGGGAGGCCCAGGGAATTTGAGGATTATTTGACTCATCTACTTTCTTTCACTTGGCCAGATTCCAGTCTTATGCCCCACTTTTCCACAATAAAAACCTTAATTCTTACATGGAGACATCATAAAATTCTCAATTTAACCATCACAATTCAGCAACCCAGAGGTTCCTACTACGACTTTAATTTTCAATTAAGTTATCCTTACAATTATAAGTTTTAAAGATACTGTTTTAAGGAAGTCTGACCATTTTGAAACCAAGAATTTCAGACTTTGAGCTTATCATTTATTTGAAGCTCCCTGGCATTCTTTGCAACATTTGGTCACTCCAGCGGTCCATACATATTTCTCATATCCTTCACAGTAGTTTATGCTAACATCCTTCAGTAAGCCAAAAACCTTGCTTTCCATAAGCAAAGTAAGAGCTTACTGAATGGCCACTGCGATCAAGGACTATTAAGTTCCCATACTCTAGTATAAATTATATTGTTACTGCTTCCCATCCAAACTAGTTCAGAAAATCAATCTGAAATTCACATTCCCTTCAGGTTTCATTGTCTACATCCTGTCTTGTGACCAATCATTATATTTTACAAAATTGTGAGGTATGAACAAAGACATCATTTATGGTCAGTTCAAATGGGAAACAAATTTATTAAGAATAAGTAATTTTCACATCTCTGGAAAAGATAAAAAGCCAGAATGCAAAGCCTGTCTACCAGGAATCATGTCAACCACTGAGAGGTCTTTTTAATTACAATGCCACTGCATCTGAGCATCTGTGAAATTCAGAAGTGTGTGTCAGAAGCCCTCCCCAACCGCTACTGACAGAACTGAGCCATTGTACTTAAGATAAGCCTCGCTACAGAAGCCATTGCCTCATATTAAACACTTCTAAGTTTCATCTCATACGGGTGCTTCTGACTGCTAGACTTCAAGTTACCTGTGTAGTTTTAGCTGCAAGGGAAGCTGAGAAAAAAAATCTACTTAAATATTATTATGCCTATTCAAAGAAAAATACAGTAAGAATTATTATAATTGGAAGAAATCACTAAAGCAGTATTAATTAAATATAAGGAGATAGACACATTCTTGATATTATATATTAAAGTAATTTAATTTATAATGAAATCAGAACTTCGTATGATGAAATTCAGGTTCCCAATTGATTGCAAGAGAAGTCAATAAGATAAGAAAATGAAAGATTTTGTAGAAACATTGGGAATAGAAAGGATATAATGTGTCTTGGTCTGTTTGTGTTCCTGTAAAGAATACCTGAGACTGGATAGTTTATAAAGAAAAGAAGTTTATTTGGCTCACAGTTCTGTAGGCTGTAAAGGAAGCGTGGTGGCAACATCTGCTTCTGGGTGGGTGCTCAGATGGAGAGCAAAGGGGATCCAGTGTGTGAGATCACACGGCAAAAGAAGGAAGAGAGGTGCCAGGGTCTGTTTAACAACCAGGTCTGGTGGAAACTAATAGAGTGATAACTCACTCATAGCTCTCTCCCAGGGAGGACATTAATGTGTTCATGAGGGATCTACCGCTATGACCCAAACACCTCCCATTAAGCCCCATCTCTAACATTGGATATCAAATTTCACCGTGAGATACAGAGGGATCAAATAAACTAAACTATAACCAATATTTTATTTTTTAATTGCAGATGGCATGATAGAATACCTAGAAAACTCAAAAGACAGCAGTAAAAATTACTACTGTTAACAATAGAATGCGTTGAAGTATGCAAAGACACAAGGCAATTTTATAAAAACCAATATTTTACTTTAGTCCATTCATAGTATTAAGAAAAGTATACAACATAGAGGAATAAGTTTAATAAGAAATATAAAAATTTATATAATAATATGCAACCTTATATAGAATTGAAAATAAGATATTAACACATGAAAAGAAATTGCTATTCTTGGAAGTAATATTTTAATATAATGAAAATATTAGTTATGACTAAGAAATGTTTAAGCTTGTGACAATTCCAACAGATATTTTAAAAAAGAGAATGGAGGATTGGCTTACTATATATCATAAAAAACTATAGAACTACTCGAATAAAATTGATTTGGTTATTACATAGGAATAAACATATAGATTATCGAAATAGAGTTCACAAATAGATCACAAAAATGTGAAAATTAAATGATAGAAGCAATATTTCAGTTGAATGGAAAAGAAAGCATGATTTATTCAACAAATGGTGATGGTGATATTCTGGAGAAAAAAAAGTTTGATGACCATCTCACGTAAGATATCAAAGTAAATGGCAAATAGATTACACATTGAAAACGTTAATGAAAATATTCTAGAATTTATTCTAGAAGACTACATGAAATCAGAAGATGGGAGAACTCAACCAAGGTAGGAAACAGAAAGTTATGAAATAAAGTTTAGAATTAAACAATTCAAAGAAAGTTTTTTATGTGAAAATGCTGGTTTTAGCTTATTTTTATTAGAAAGAAATGAAATGAATTAGCAGAAAAGAAATAAAGAGAAAAATATCTACACATACACACAGAAGAGGGAATGGCTTTTGGAATACTTTAGTAAGTAAAAGGGTAGAGATTCCTTTCTGTTACGTGAAAGTAAAAGAGAAGAAGAGTGAAGATAAAATATTCTGTGTGAATAGAAAACATTAGGGTAGGGGCAGTTATTATTCTACTGCATGATTTTCTGCCTTTTTCATTTTAAGCACAGCCTCAACAGGAATAAATGTTTTTCTCATTGTCTAGGGACTAAGATATTGGTGAGATAGAAATATTAGAGATATTGAGGAACAACTATGTTCTTAAATTTTGGTCTTAGCCTTCCACTGCCTACTTGAACATGTGCAGAGGGTCAACAAGAGAGTGACATTTTAGAATAAGTACTCCTCATCACTTAACTAGCATGACAATGTCAGTAACAAAAACGAAGTTTGCCAGCATTCAAATTTATTGTAATATTTGAATTTCCATTTCAAATATAAGTAAAGATTCAAGATAGAGTAAAAAGAAACTTTCAGTGTGCATATATAGACATTCTATCAGTCATTCAAAGCCTAAACGTGTATTTTATAATAAAGCAGTAAAAACTTACAATAATTAATTATGACATCAATGACTGATAATTTTATGTATGAAAAGTATTAGTAATAAACTTAAAGAACATATTAACTCAATGAGGTTGGGAAGGACATGTGATCCTTTTGAAGCAAGAATATTAATTAGATAATATATATTTTTTTCTATGTGGGAATAGCTGTGTGAGTATTATTACCATTAAAGAAAATAGCCTCTTCCTATGTCAGATACTATAAAAGTGAATGGAAATCACAATGCTTTGGGGATAACATAACCATGAGTAGTATTCTGTCTAGCCAGAGCTAATTGAAAACATAATTTGTTTCACAACTGACCTCAAGTGAAAGGTATCATCTGTTTAGAATTGTGAGCAGGCAGTTTTGGAAAGACAGAAGCATTCTAGCAGCTAATAGATCTGAGAAATGATTGTCCCTCCATTATAATGTCAATTTTTTTAAAAAGCCATCAACTACTACTATGCTAATAATAGATTATTAATGTTAATAATTGTTAGGTTTTTTATAACATTAAATTTATTTTTCAGTCTCTGAGTTCACGGAATGATGATGATACTTGTCTTTTGCTTGGGTTTTATATGAGTATTAATTTTTACACTCATACATTTTCAGCATTCAGCCAAAACGTGTTTCTCCAGGACATTTATACTTCAACCTGAGTGTGGATAGGGTTTTGTAAAGAGAAAAGGTTTGGAAGAACTGCATCAGAAAGGCAGACTATGTCAAAAAATATTGATAAAAAGATGTTTACCAACCCCAAACCAAGCAACCAACCAATAAACAAATAAATGCACCTAACCACCTACAGCTGGAATTTTTGTGTATACATTGGTTATAAACATGTAATCAGCAAATAATCAAAAAGTTATTATTTCATTTATTTATAAAAATATCTGCTTATTTTTGTGGATGGTTACGCAAGCATGCATAAAAAAAGATAAAGAGGTCACACTATAGGAAGCCGGGTGCAGTGGCTGTCGTTCCTTGTAGTCCTAGCTACTCAGGAGGCAGGAAGCTGAGGAGGGAGGATTGGTTGAGCCCAGGAGTGAGAGGATGCAGTGAGCTATGATCGTGCAGTTAGTTGCACTCCAGCCTGGGAGACAGAGTGAGAACTCATCTCAAAAAAATAAAATTAAATTAAAAAGTCATTCTATAGAGGATTTTATAGATTATTTTTTTTAAATCAGGCAAACTTGGAAGATGGTAGGTAAGGATGTAAAGAGTAGAGTAGATGTTAAAGGAGGAGGAAAAGAATTAAAAAAAACATATAAATAACAAAATAGAAAATTAAAGGCTGCTTGCACACAGAAATCTCCTAAAACAAACATTTACATATATCTGTGTCTTTGGTGAAGTTTATGGATGATAGGTAGGTTCAGTTGCTGTAAGGATTTTTACTATAAGTATTATGTGTCTATGTTTCCTGTGTTTGTTACACCCCAAAGGTCACATTTCTTCATTCATCTTTATTTATTTACTTTCACCACTATTTGAGATGTATTGCATTACTTTGCTAGGAAGCATAGTGGGTTGCTGTCTGCTTCCAAGATGGCACCTTGTTGTTGCATTCTCTGGAGGGGAGAAACACTGTACTTTCACATGGTGAAAAGGACAGAAAGACAAAGAAAGCAGAAGAGTGTTGTATTCTCACATGGGAGAAGAGAAGAAGATAGTGAAGCCACTCTCAAACCCTAATCCCTTCTAAGAGGGCATCACCATCCTGACTTAATCACCTCCTAAAAGCCTCATCTCTTAATACTATCATATTGATCATTACATTTCAACATGCAGATTTTGGGGGACATCCAGAGCATAAAATACCTCAGTACATTAAGCTTTATAATTGACATTCTTATTTATTTTTATATAACTTCTATTTTAGTTTAATTCTATTTTAATATGCTTAATGTATTTTAATGTATTTCTAGGTATCCTAATGTGATATTTAGAGTGAAAAACCAGTATGCTCTTATTGCCTTCCTTTCAATGAACAGGGCGGAACTCGACACCATGATTTTGCATTTTATATTCTCAAGATTTTTCAACTCCATTCAAAATTTGGAATGCCATGTAGCCTTTTTCATTCTGGTGACATAGCTAAGAATCCCACACATGTTGGTGGTTACATGGTAAAAAGCAGGCAAGAGTTTGAACAGCAGATTCTGATTGTTATTTCTTAGTAGCAAACTAGCAAGAAGATTTCAAACAGTTACTCTGAGCATAAATAAATGAATAAATATATTATTTACAATGAAAATATTTTACTACATTTCACAACAATATGCTTTCCATTTATTTTGTCATTCGATCCTTGGGAAAGTTAGGACATATGGCTTTAATTATTCATTTATTTTTTCAATAAACCTATATACTACTTTCTTTGGACTCAAGGACAGATATCATATGGCCTTTCATCTTCAGGAATGACACTTGAATAAGGAAGTAATAATAATAATAATTTTAATCACTGAGACAGTGGTTTATAGCAGATATTGTGATAACCTTGCAAAAGACCTAAGGCTCTGGGAAGGATTAGGAGAGGAGATGGAATTTCTGAAAACATGAACAAATAACTTCTAAATGAAGGAGGGAGAAAGAAAAGTGTTTCAACTAGAGGGAAGTACACGTGAAAAAGCATGGATAGAGAAACAATATGAGATGTTCCTATATGCAGAGAGTTCGCATGGCCAGAACTGAATCAGCGTTGGAGATGAAATTAAGGAGACAAGGAACAGGTAGAAGTGAAACCGCAATGACTCTTGCGTGCTCACGTAAGGAGTCAGAACTTCAGAGCACTGCATAGTCAAACTGTTCTTAAAAATTCTGATGAATATTATTTTCAAACCAACAATGTCTAATGAATGGTTAAATCTTTAAAAATGACTACCAGATGAAACTGTTTCATAAGGCCGGAATAACTATTTCCCACCAGATAAATTATATCACATTGCAAAACCTATTTTGTTCCCAGTTTGGTTGAAATTACCCCATTAAGTAGTTTATTTTAGTCTTAGTTGAACTAAAAGGTAATTCTTCTGGATCAGAGGTTTAGACTAACTTTTCTGCCATTTGAAAGGGAAACATTCTATGCTTCCATATTGGAGACTATTATTTTGCTTTGATCTCAAAACAATTACTTAAAAAAAAATAGAAATTGCAGATCTGTGTATACTAATTCTGAAGCTTCCTTGAATAACAAATAGTCACAATCAAATAAATTATTCTTTCTCTCATGCAAGCAGTGCAATTTTATTGTAGTATATTTAAATGACTTAAGAATAGGAATAAGATAAATATTTTACAAAAAGCATAGGTGTCATAGTGGAGAAATTATATAAAGTATCTCAATTTCTTAGTCATTAGAATTTTAATATTTTTATTATAGAATGAAAATTGGAACAAATTACCTTGAAACGTTGCTTTAATTTTTTCAGATCGTCTTGGTTTTATTAGGAACATGCTGTCCAGTTATCTTTATGGACTAATAGAGATCACAGCTTTTAGTATAGCTTTCAGTATAAAAATAATGTTGCCATGTACTCTAATTAAGATGTCCTATGTTGGTTAAGAAGATAGAAATTGCCTTGTAAAAGAAAAATATCTCATTCTAAAGTTTTTTTCCCTCCAATTACTAGAAAGATACAGGTGTGATTAGGTTTTTATATTTAGAATGAAGTTAGATATAATGTAGCAAAATACAATTATGCATTAAAAATAATTGGAAACAAAAAAAGAAGAGAATGTGCAGTTCCTTTCACCAAAAAAAGTTTAGATGAATTGTTCAGAATCTAATTTAATTATCTTATAAAATGAGTCAAGTGGGATAGCAAGTTTTAATCTAATGCTGAGCAAGGCTTTTAGAATTGCTATTCCACAATTATTTTGACTTTTATTTCCTAGTGATGGCAAATATCTCTCACTCTGATACAATCCTTTGCTATTGAATCATTTTGTTTTTTTACGTACAATTCTACTTCATTCTTTTTCCACTACATTCATCATATTCTCAGCTAATGTTATAATATTGAAAATATGGGATCTAGATAAATAATATGTTGTATTCATTTAATTGATTTTACAAAAAGGAATTTCTGAGCATTTCTCTAGATATATTGATGTTTACAAGTTAGCAACTGCATGCAGTTCCACTTGAATTACCCAAAAAGTTTTAAACTCATTGCTCAGAAACCAGTTGGCCCTGTTCCAGATAGCAAATGTATTGAAAGATTTTGTACCATCACAGAGGAAGGGTCAATTCCTTCTCACTAAGTGGCAATCTTTGAAAATGTTCCAATTGATCCCTCACTTACTTTTTAATATTCTTTGTTAATGACATAATATCCTTGGCATGTCACACAATGGTGCTCAGGCTGATTTTCAATCATTCCATACACTTCAATCCACTTACCTACCCTATTGCTTCACTGTGCTTTTTTCCTTAAAACTTGTATTCGATATGCATACTTTCCCCCAATTTCCAAGGCTTAATTAGATACAGATTGCCTCTTGCCTGCTGTCTTTGCTTCTTTCTCACTGGAATTTTGCTGTCTCTTCTCGACTTATCTTAACCGTGCCCTCAAATATTTCTTCTATAAAACATCAGTTTTGAAAACTTAACCTCTACTGTATCCTGTTTTCTTGCTCTCCTAATATGATACAACATCAGATTATCTATAGTCAGATAAAAATCAGATTATTTTCCTTAATATCATTTGTTCAACTGCTTTGGACTACATACTGACAGGGAGAAGATAGTAGATTTTGAAACTCAAGGCAATTGAGTGAAATAATGTGAAAATGACTCCTATTACTTTGAACCTGACTCATCAAACAACAGAAGAGTATTTGAGGAGCTAAAATTAATGAGCATCCTCTTGCTTCTGCAGGAAGACACCTGAAAAGTCTCCAACTGTTATGTATTACAAGTGAAATCTTCAAAGCCAAATTTCTGGCTGCTTAGCAGGAGGCTGAATGTTTAATAGTGAGGTTAAAGATTCGTTAAATAATTTTTGTGATGGGTGACATCTGTGAAGTCCTCTGGGTCACCATATTCTTTAAGTTGAACATCCATACAACAGTTGGTAAAGTTTCACTCTCTTGGGGGTAAATCAAAACTGTCTGTAAGAAAGTCTCATACATCATTTATACCAGCTCTGAACCCTCAGGAGGTTCAACTGGTCTACAGTCTTGTCCCAGCTATCATATCCAGGTAAGTAAGTAACCCTGCTGACACCCTGACCTCAGTCAACCCTCTCAGCAGCTCCCTTGTCAGCCAGCCTATACATGGCTGAAAAAAATTAGAGGGAACACTAACCCTAGTGACCTGGCAGGATTGCTATGAGGCAAAGGCCATGCTAAAATATCAATGCAACTCCAAGATATGAATAAATTACAAAGGATTCAGAGGACAGACACAAAAATGATGAAGTACTCTAAAAACAGGTTTATGTAGAAAGACTAAAGGAATCTAAATTATTTAGCCTTGAGGAGTGAAGGCTGAGGATAAATAGAATAACTATCTTCAAATGGTGAAGCAACTATCCTTCTTTTAGTTTCATTGTAATCAAGAGCACATAATTTTATCATCAGAGATAAATTAGAAAATTTGGTTTTACAGTTTCTGCACTCTGCACTCTGACTATGACAGATACTTTAAATGTGGTCTTTTGTAGTCTCCAGAAATTGATAAAAATATCATCTCCACTAATCTATCCCAGCTAGTCCAGAAGTCGAAAAAGATTAAGTCTGATTATCCGAAGCGCATGTCTGTGGTTACACTGGGAAGCATAGACTCCCAAAACACTAGCTTTATCACCTGTGAGTGTGAAGTGCCGAGGAACACCAGTTTATACATCTGAAAAATGTTAGTTATGCAGTTAGAAAAATGGACCAAGTCTGGGAACAGTAACTAGATGACTATTTTTAATTAGTTATTAAACATGTATTTAAATATTTTAAGAATAAAAATGAATTTAAAAAGATAACCATTATTACTGTTTTTAGTTACATGAAAACATATACGAGGATCTAAGTGATTTAAATGTGTAGAACACTATTGAATCAGACATCGGAAGTGTAGGTGAAACCTATAATCTGCTCTCAATTGGGGGAACATATGCTTTTGGGTGGACCAGTGTTATCAAGGCTAATGGCTCCTTGTTATTGCTCTTTGTTCCAGCTTTGCTTTTCACTTCTAACTTGTAGGACAGCTTAAATGGTTGACTTGTTTAAAGTGCTTAATTACTCACGTGGTGGCTATTACCAATACAAAATGTCTACAGGATACACAGGCAGCTATTGTGTCCCAGCTGATGTTACAATACTAAA
The DNA here is from genome assembly GCA_963575035.1 of Avahi laniger. NCBI lineage: Eukaryota > Metazoa > Chordata > Mammalia > Primates > Indriidae > Avahi > Avahi laniger. The sequence continues at coordinate 29,925 of CAUYSK010077946.1, read as the reverse complement.
TGGGACCTGATTACTGTACATTGCTTTTCAATGCTGTTAATTTGCATGTTTGAATAAGTCTGTTGGGACTCCATTTTACAGCTATTGCTCCATGTACACTGCTTGGGATCGCTCTGGGAAACTGTATGTGATTGGCTTTTTCTATTCATCAGAAGAGAGGGTTTGGAGCTGCTGACACCATGGCCATTATGCATTGCACCTATGGGTTTTGTGGCCCATTACATACTGGATTGCTGCCCTTGCTCTTCCTTTTTCTTCCTTATTTTCCCCTTAGTGTTCAGTTTCTTTTTATTATTGAATATTCCTGTTAAATGTGGAGCTACCATTAGTATATGTTCATTAAGTATGCAGAAGAGTTTCAAGACAAAAAAACTTAAGATATTCATCAGGTGGGATGATAGATTTCTAGAATTAATTTTATAAATATTAATAACAATGAATGCCTCTGTTCTTAAAAACTAGATAGGCAAATATTTTTGGTTGTTTTACTCCAATGAATATTCAAGACACTTAGACTGTATAATAAGTTGATAACCTAGTCCCTGAAATAAATGTTTTAGATCTGTTTCTCTATTATGTTTATCAGTCAATTAAACAACAAAAAAATGAACCGCTTGACTTGGCGATATACAAACCTAATTTAAATATATTGATTAATATATGTAATGTAGCATGCGATACATTAAATGTCCAGGTAAAACAAACTTTCAATATTCTCTGTGCTAAAGAACTTGCCTGGTACTTATATATATGTGAGAGATTTTAAAATGCTTGTGAACGAATTAACACAATGGCTTAGACATATTAAATTTTCATTCATTGATAATTTAAAAGCGTTTTAACACTTCTAATTTTCTTCTCAATTGAACTTAACCTTGATTTTTCTGTCAGAATGGTAATAACAAGGTGATTTCAATTTCTATAACAATTTTTGTAGGATTGCAATGAAGAGGAAGATACAAGGCTCTGTCTGGGCTCATTGAAAAAGATTTAAATTGGTCCCAAAAGAGGGAGTTCAATATGCATAACTCATCTTATGCCTAATTCCTTTAATTCATGTAGAAATTGCTTTTGACTTTTTTTTTAACTTATATGTTAGTCCAACTTACATGATGATCCAAGTTAGAGAAAATAATTATGAGTATATGGGATTTGCTGGAGAAGAAGGAATAAGTTTTCTAAGAAATATCAACATTCATGCATAAAATATCTAAAAATAATTTAATTGCTAATAGGGAACTTGAGAGAATGGGTTAACCTGAGTCGAACACCTCTGAGGCCATTCAAGTCAACCTGTCTCTTCTTATTTTGTGGCCTCTGAAAAGATTAGAAGACACGATTTAGAGGACTGTTCTGTGCATTCACTGTTATATGTATTTGACCAACTAAGAATAATAATAATTAATTATGAACTGTACTGTGCAAAACCAAAATGGATAAAGTCCAGGTCATCAGATTAAGAGAACAGGAATTTTCCCTGGAAATATTTACATTAGCAGTCAAGAAATAATCACAGAAGAAAGAACATTTACATAACATCATGGATTGAGTTTTAGGGTAGTAATCACACATACACACACGCATACGTACACACACACAGCTCTATCCTGTGCCAGATCATATTCTCAGACAGTGGTTTCTAATCATTTACAGGTATTTATTAAAGTAGAATATTTTAAGTTCCACTTTTGAAAATAATTGATTCATTTGGTCTCAGATAGGGCCCAGAATCTACATTCTTTAAAACTCTTTATAGGATTTTGATGATCAACCAAGTTTGCATATCTCTAGTCTGGAAGACTAGTTTCAGTATAGCTGCATAGGTGGGTTGTAGCATTCAATAGTCACTGAATTTTATAGATGAACCAAATAGAGTTAGAAAGAGAAAGGGAAAAAGGGGCTATTTAAGAACAACTCAGATACCAGGAAGTAATGAGACCAGGGTAAGCCAGCCTAGCCTGCAGAGGCAGACAGCCAAGGGAGGCCAGAAACCCTACCGCAAAAGAGAAGATCTGAAGCAATATCCATCGTTATCAGTGCACATAAACGATGCCTCTGATGACTGCGTTGACATCGCTCATTCATTAGGTTGATCAAATTGATTCAAACATTCTGTAAACACCATCACTGATTCTATTTAACACTATGTAAATGTACATATATCAATGTAGAAACTATGTATTAGCATCTGGGCATGTGTTTGAAGAAATGCATTTTTAAAAAATGTATGTAATACTTGTCTTGAGAATATCTTCTTGATTTTCCAAAATACTCTTTTTAAAAATTAATCAGAGGATAGATTTGTGTTTTCTAGGTCAACTTCCTTATACTTAACTTGCTTTTGTCCAACTTTATTTAAGTTATAATTGACATATAAAATTATGTATATTTACAGAACACAACATGATGGTTAGATATATGCATGTATTTTGAAATTATTAAATGAAGCTAATTAACATGTAGATGATAGCTGTTTTATATGAAAAAATTACAAGCCATTTAATACTAACACAGAACATTTGAGAATTGAAATAAAGTTAATGTATTTTGACTTTCCTATTTAAAAAAAGTAAAAAACTAATGGTAACACATTGGTCCACAAAGACATTATGTAGCAATCTGTGGTGAAAATAATATTCATGGTATATTATTTTCTAAAACTGTAATATTGCATTTTTTAAGGATAGATTTTTTTTTTTTTTTTTTTTTTTTAGAGTGGCTGTAGGTTTACAGAAAAATCGAACAAAAAATACAGGCTCACCTCTCCTCTTGCGCACAGTTTTCCCTATTATTAATTTCTTACATTAGAGTGGTACCTTTGTTACAATTAATGTACCAATATTGACACATTATTATTAACTAAAGTCCATATTTTAAATTAGAGTTCACACTTTATGTTGCACATCGTATAAACTTTGACAAATGTATAATATTGCGTTCACCATTAGCATTTCGATATATTGCAGCATTGTAGAAAATCTGAAAAGAAAAAGAAGTAAAATTCAGGAGTACTCTCAAGGATAAAATTTTTTGAGTTGTTGAAAAAATATTTACCTCACTATGTGTGCTAAAAAGCCAAACCATCCATCATGGTGCTCAAATTATTATAGAATGATCTTTAAAATATAAAAATGTCACTCTTTTTCTGATTTCTCATGGTGTACTATTGAAGCACCGGTCCTGAGACCTACACTCTATTGACTAGTCAAAGTAAGACAGGAAAGTTACTTTTTTTCAAATAAAAGTACATTCTTTAAAAAAATGTTATGGCAGAAAACAATGTCAATTTATAGATAATCTGAGAAATCATTGTGTAGCTTAATCTTATCTGTTTCCAAACATCTTAAAATCATTAATATGTTTTCTTTGAAATGTATCCTGATTGTACACTAAAATATAATATCTATTTCTCTAGTCTTTAGCATACATTAAAGAGGATTATTCAAGGAAAATGATGTTTGAAAAGAGCAAACTATATTGATAGTTATTCTAATTACTTGTATTATTTTTCACATCATGCTATTTGGATGAGATCATCACATGCATTCTAATTGTAAATATAAAATATTTATCTGGTACACTATGTTGAACGTTCTTCTATATGAATGTTATACTCCAATAACTTGGCATTTCATGAGCTTTTAGTATTGGTTTTCTATTGAGATTCGTGGAACAAATCAGTCATCCTTGAGTCTTAATAGAAAAAATATTAATTTTATAAAAATCCTTCCTCTGAATCCCACACTGCATTTGTTCTTAAATTTTGACACCCTTCCTGTTTGTCTTTGATACTAGTACCATGATTATAGTCAGATGCATCAGAGTAAAATCTGAATCAGATACAAATATAAAGTAATGCATCATGGCCTTACAAAGACAGCAGAAACTATTAATACATTCAAACTTAGCCTTGCTTGTTTTTTGTGGATTTTCAGAATCTCGCCATGAGAATTCTAGGTCAACATGAGACAAGCAACAGTGGAAGCAAATAGAAGACTGGTAACGGAGGGATGACGGAAGTGCATTCTATCTCAGATTCTGCCAGTCTCCACTCCTAACTTTGTGCAAACACTCTTTTTTTTTTACATGAAACTATAAGCCTATATATAATAATCATTATATTTCCTCCATATTACATATGCTATTGCTTGAATCTTCTGCTTGGCAAGAACTTCTTACATACTTTATTGTCTTTGTACATCTTATAATTTATTTTTCTTAAGAAATGAAAAAAGATCCTACAGCTCTAATGTAAAATCTTTTTCAATACAACATATTCACTTCTCAGATAAACTTCAATGGTTTCTATTTTGCTGCTGCACAAAATTACCTTTCTCTAAATTAAAAAGACAAAAAAATATTTGGGATCATTCTGAACTATTTGTAGAAATATAAACACATTCTCACAAAAATGCAATCTTGGATGTTACTAAGACTTTTGAGTCTATGTGTAGTTGTCAGTTGTGTAATGGAATTATCATTGATTGAGTGCAATTTCAACAGAGCACACCATAATCTTTTCTGTAGACAAGTTTTCTAGTGAACAAGGCAATACAAAAAAGGTTTAAGATGAATTATTCACTATTTAGTATCTCTTTGTGCTCACTGTGCAGCAAAGTGAATTATACAGTAGGTGGCATTTGTCAATAACATTCTGTCAGAGAGAAGCACTAAGAATATGACAAGTTGTGTTGAATAATCATGGTATAAATGTGGAAAACAGTACTTTCAGATCCTAAAGCATGTGTTGAAAATAACATAGGAACTTTGGGGGCATAGGTGGGTATATTCAAAACAATGTGATAATAATCTAAGAGTTAAAATAAAGAAGAAATTGATGGAGTAATCCAAGATCAAATCCAGGTTAAGGAACAAATTCAGAAAAGTGTTTGAGACCACTTATATTTATATTAATGGAAAAGTTACATTGTCTGTTACATTTTGCGTCTCTTCAATTACTCTTTTGACAAATCTCTTTCATCAGTCATACCAGGAACAGAGAAATTTACAGCAACCCACTTAAGCAATACTTAAGACATAGGACACATTAGCACAACACTTTCCTGTAAATCGTGCACAAGAACATGTACTACAGAGCCTTTGGAGTGGGCTAGGGTTGGCTAGTGGGTGGCCTTGAGTAAACTATCGTTTAATCTCTGTGGGGAAACAAAGGCTATGACATAGAGCATCAGAGTTGCTGGATGTTACTTGTAATTTAAATCAATGAAATTGGAAATGAATATATTAGAAGAACAAGTATAAGTCAGATATACTAATAATGTAAATAACTAGATAACAATACATTTAAAATATCTGGTAACCTTTCATATGCATTGAAGTGGATTTTAAAAAATAATATTTTAAAAATAGTTCCATTCTCATTTGTATCTATGCTTCTTAGATACCACTCTATACTTTAGAATTTCAATTATTGGATAGTCTTCCCTGATTTCAATGGCATCATTATATCTTTTTAAAAATTGATTCAGGTTATCTTTCTTGTATTCTTGAAATGAGTGAAGAGGGAAAAAATTAGAACATAGATGTATATTTATAGATGGAATACTTGCGAGAAGCTATAATATAGTTTCATCACAAAATCTAAATTTCCCTCCTACAGTTGACTATTGTCGTATATGTAGTTTCTTCTAAAGTTCCTTGCCCTCAGAGATTGCCCGTATGCTTACAGGCAGCTATAACCCTAACTAAAATGATCTCATCTTTTTAGAAAACTATTTACATGTTTGATAATTTGTACTTATTTTAAAATGCATGTGATAGGAAAATGATCTATATTTTTCCTCCAATATAAAAGAATTTTATACACACACATACATGTATATACACATAGTTTTTTCCCACAGGGATATTATATTGTTGAGATAATGAAATGTCCCTAGAAATATGAGATACAGAAAATTTACAATATTTAAAAATAAGTTTTATAGGTTTATACAAATAAAAATTTTATACTAGAAGCACACTTTAAAACATGTTTTTATGACAGGTATTTACATAGAATGTTTCAAACAAAATAAGCTCAAATTAAGCTGTGCCCTACATGACTCCAAAGAAATTATTTGAAAAGATAATAGTGGTCAATTGAGTGTTTGCTATAGTTGATAAAAAGTAGCTTGACACTTTTTGTTTGTTTGCTTAATTGACTGAATCAACTCATTGTTTACATCATATTGATGAAACAATGAATCACATTGATGCCATTAATCATATTGATGTCAACCATGAAACAATGGATTCTTTATTCACAGCGACTCTCAGAGTGGAGTGATCATCAACTTACTAGATCAATTTTATGTCAAATGAGTATGACAAGATTTCTGAGTGTATTGGATGGCTTATGCCGTACCTAATTATTCCAATCATGTAGATAATGTTAGAAGGAAAAATAGCGGTGGGAAAAAGATGATAGGCTAATTCTCATGTTAAAATATTAAAATGAATTATCATGTCATTAGTTTAGCTTACAAATATAATTGATTATGTAAAATAGAAACAGTAACAAAATTTTAACACAGATTTTTTTTTTTAGTGTACAGAGAAATAAACAGCATGGAATCGATTTATCTAACTAGAAAATTTTATATGATGTTGAATTTAGCATTAATGACCATGAAAACTTGAATAACTAATTTCACCTTTTAAAAGAGGCCTTACTTTCTGTATCCATATATAGGAAAAATATAACAGAGCAAGGCATTTGCCTTATGGGGATGTTTTGATGATCCAATGAGGTAAAATATATGAAATCACTTTATTAAATGTAAAGAAGAGTATAAATGTGGTGTTATAATTAAGTATGTCTGGTTATGCTAAAATAGATATGACTCCATTGCCTTTTTGAAAAAAAATGAGCATTGAATATTCTTAAAATTTTGTTAAAATTGTGAAAACTGCTGAGATAGGCAGAATGGGAAAATCCTGGAAATATATGCTAGAAAATTGTGTGTTTGAAACAATGTTAAAAGCAACTGTGTAACAATGAAAATGATATATACTATTAGGTAAATTAGTATAATAATCAGATTACTGTATAATTAACAGGATTATGTGAAAATCAACTACATAGGAGGCTGAAAAGTTTGTGTTCAAAAATAGTACTTATTCCTATATATCATCTCTTCATGTTGAGAAATTAAGAAATGAAAATTTTAATTTGTAAATATATATGTATATATCTTCTTTTAATGTAGTAGTATATTAAATTATTTTTAGAAATGTGCAGCTATTTTTATTTTTTCTAGTCTTTTTTAATAAATTTTGTTTTACTTCTCATTGCTTATTTTTCAGATAACTGCCAGTTTTATTTTTACCTCTTCACAAATAAAATGCACATTCTTAAACATCAGAGTACAGTGTTTTTTTGTTTTTATTATTTATTAATCATTATTATTAGAAAATAGAATGAAGACCATAGGCATTTTATTTCATATAGAGTGCATCTATTGATTTGAATCTGTGAGTAATGTGCTACAATATTATCAGTTAAGATCCTTTGTAAAAGCAGGAGAAATGGGATAAAAGAAGGGTATTTTGAGAAAACCGGAAGACTTTGGAGGGCGATATATTTGCCAATGTTATTTTACTTGAAAGCCACAGTCATTAACCTCATTGAATGTTTAAACTGTACTGGAAGCTAAACACATAATTTTTTCTCATTTCAGTAAAATACTTTGAGATTATCTAGAGCCAGAGATTTTATTTGTACATATAATAATAACATATATCTCAGCCAAAGAATATAAAAATCACATATATCTTGGCAATGGTGAGGAACAGTAGGCCTTCTCATAGATTGGACATGGAAATTTAAATTTTAGGCACTGTGCAACAAAAGCTGTTTAAAAATACCTTCTTTGACTCAGCTCTGTACTTCTAGGAGTTTATCTGAAGGAAATTATAAGACAGATATAAAAAGATATGTAGTAAGGCATTCTTTGAAACTTTATATAAGAGTAAAAATTTTAGAAACAACCCAAATGTCCAATAATAGAAGACTAGCTCTTAGTAGAATGCGTTTCAGCTTTATCCAGGAGTATACAAGAGGTGCTATATCACTATCGTTTCTTAAAACTGAATAGTATTCCATGGTATACATATACCACATTTTATTAATCCACTCATGTATTGATGGACACTTGGGTTGTTTCCACATCTTTGCAATTGTGAAATATCCCAAGAATGGAAAGACAAACACCACATGTACTCACCATAAAATTGGTAGTAACTGAGCAACACATAAGTACACATATAAGAATAACATCTATTGAATGTCGGGCAGGGGGGACGGGGGAGGGGGAAGGGGGAAGCGGGAGAAGCGGATGGGTATATGCATACACAAGGAGTGCAATGCTCACCACCCAAAGGATGGACATGCTTGAAACTCGGACTTGGGAGGGGGAGAGGGGGGCAAGGGCAACATACGTAACCTGAACATCTGTACTCCCATAATATGCTGAAATAAAAAAAAAAAAAGAGAGGAAAAAAAAAGGAGAGTAGCTCTATAAATTGTTATATCTGTAGATGGGAAACAGCCACACAGACCCACAACTTGTGTGTTTGGTGGGGTTGTGGGGTAGTGTGGAGTACAGAGAGTGGGAGACAGGGATAAATATTCATGACATTTTTCAACTAAAATAAGCACATTAAAAGTATTTATTGTAATCAATTTTCATTTTATAAATCATCATCTTATGCTCTGAGTTTACTGGATACATTATGCTTTTTAAAAAATGGTTTTGCTAATTTATTATACAAAAATTTCTGACATTAATTTATTATGATATCAGATTCATTAATTATTGAAAATTTCATGTTTAAGGAATCACTCATAGCTCTGTCATTCAGAGATAACTAGCTTTAATATTTTGGTATTTAATTTTGCAGATATTTATTTACTAGGGGTTTGTAAATATATAGAAAATATATGATTTCTTTACATTTTTGCAGTTGATGCAGTATATTAAAAATCAAAGTGTTTGAAAATACCAGCATACTTCAATGTGAATATCTGAGTTTAAATACAAATAGAAGTGCAAATGTCAGAAGTCTTGTACTTTAAAAACAGGTGGTATTTATTGTCTTGTGCTTTTTAAACTTCTTTCTATCTTTACTAACAACAAGGTGGGTGGTACTGCAAGCTGCTATATATTTAACACTACTCTTTAAAGAGCTTATAATATGTATTTTTTTGATGACTAATTCCTAAGGTGATTCACTCTCTACTGCATAGAAACATTCAGTCTTATTCTGAAGAGAAGAAAAGCTAAAGCCACTAGTTTAATCAAGGTTATATTGTTGGCAGGGAACTAAAACCAAAACTAGATTTTTGTTTTATTTTCAAAAGAAGGCGTTGGCAGGAAGACAGGTTAACGAGTAAGCAGGTGTAAGTGCAGTGATACCACCTGTGAAGCCATGACTTCATAGTGTAAGTGTCTTAACTAGTTTGATTCAAACCACTTAGGTAAGACAAGCAGCTACATGCTCTATGCAGAGGATGAGAAATATTATTTATAGGTATATATTATTAATAATAGCTGTTATGTACTATGTAATTTACATAATTAGCTATATTCTGACATTTACTTTCAAACAAAATTTCTCAACCTTGGCACTACTGACATTTTGGATCAGATATTTCCTTGTTATTGGGACTGGGGAATTGTCCTGTTCATTGTAAAATATTTAATAGCAGCATTTTTGGTATCTACTTGCTTCATACCAGTTATGACAATCAAAAGTGCCTCCAGGTATTGTTGAATATCTCTTTAGGGTCAAAATTGCCCCTGGTTGAGAATTACTGCCTTAGACTAACTATATCATAACATTCTCTTTTTATGCTCCCATAGGATTAGGTAATAAAAGGGCATAGGAACAGGTGGAAGGAAGGAAGAGGTGGTATCTCCAAATTCTTTAGAAAGATAATATGATGTTAGACTTTAGACCTGCCTATCAGGCCAGGCCTCAAGGGTAAACGTTCTATGGTGGTGTTTGATCTAAAGCTCTTATCCACACATTTTTGTGCCTGGAATTTTGCTGTATAGATTATCCATGGAGTAGTTTTTGTTTCTGGACATGATCTGGATATGTAGTGTCCCAGAGTTCATAAATAATATCATGCCAAAGTACCATAACTACCAATTATATACAATTTTCTAACTGTCCACATAAAATATAAGTGATTCATTAGCTTCTTTACATAGAACTTGTCCTTCTGATTTTTCATTTTTCATTTAATCTCTTTTGTCTATGTAGTCTCAAAATATCAACTTCAGTTTTACCTGCTTGTCACATTTTCTATACTTTCGATACCTTCATGAAAATCACCTCTGAGCTAACTGTTAAAAATAAATTGAAAATACAATTATTAAAAACAAAAATATTCAATAATCCACCCCACTACACTAAATAAGTGTTCATTATATGTTGGTTGTTTTGTGTAAAGATCATTCTCATCACTCATTCATTTGGTAAATATTTTCATTGATGTCCATTATCTGTCAAACACGGGCATTAGCACTGGAACACAGTACTTGACATTACTTTCTCTGGTTCAAGAACCTGCAATGAGGAGAAAGAAATTTATGCTTGTAGTGATAATGTAATATAGTATAAATAATATATATAGTATATGTTAAATATAAATATGTTTATATTTAATATGCATAGTATATATTATGATATAAATGATAATATAATATATAATATGGTATAAATAACCACGGAATGTTATTTGAGAGCACTTCAAAATTCACCAAGTACCAGGAATTTTTGAAGGAATGGAATTTTCCTTTTCTTACAACTCCTGTATTCAAATTAGTATTCTCAGTTAATTTATTTTCCAGATTATGGACTTCAAACAAACTATGAAAAACAATTTGCAACTCATTTTTTCTCAGGAAAATTTTACTGAGAGGTTAAAACCCACTTTTCTTTTTTTGTGTGGATACTGGTATTGTGAATATATTTCACAACAGTTATTATGTTATAGAAAATAAATATATTTTTCCCCGAAATATTATATCTCCACCAGAATTGTCAGTCTAGTGTTATCATTAGCCTTTTATGATGTCCGTTAAGGTTCTTTGTTAAAACTCTTTCGTGGGCCGTTTTAATAAGTAATTTCCTGTTCATAGTATCGCTGGTCTGGGGTTTTCCAAATCGTGATGCTGGTGCAAGAACAGCACTCCCTCCACTCGAAGCTGTCAGAATTATAGACAATCAGGCTGGAAAAAAGATATTTGGGGAAGACATGAACAGTAATTAAGAACCTAACTCTTTGGATCCATAAACACTGTTTTACAGTTTTTGCTACTGGATATCGCCTAACTTTTATTTAAAAGGACTAATTACTTTTCTATTTATTCTTGTTTTTGCTCTGTTGGATTCATATGGTTTTGTTTTGCTTTGTGTGCGTGGTTGATTAGACTGTGTGTGTGTGTGTGTGCGTGTGCCTTGATGCTAAATATTGCTGAAGATGATTTAGAGCTGTACTCTAACACCAGGGTAGCAAAAATACTATGTCTTACAGAGGGACAGCAAATTTTAATTATCTGGTGCTACATATATTAGTATACCAAGGATCTATGAAAATAAAAGTAATATCATAGGATGAACTATTAGAGAAAAATATCAAAAGTGCCTTGATAATCTATAGAATGATGACATTTGTTTCATGCAAACACACACACATACACTTACACATATGTGTCTAGATGGTGAGTGGATATGAATTTCCGCAATATGAAGATATTTGTAAAATCTTTGTATAAAGTTCTTTCTTGGGGGAAGCCGGACCTGAGACTTTACTTTGGGGAATTGGAACTTGATTCTCAAAAGAAGTTGACTCTTCCAGAATATTTTAAAACAGACTGAATTATGTGTTGACAAGTTAGCCTTATATTGCCTAGAAAACCTTAACTTCTGGAAGCTAAAAGTCACACTTCATAATTTTTTACAGAAAAAAAAATCCTTATTATCCATCTGATAATAATTCCTATTTGATTTGGTGATTTGATAATATAGCTACAGTAGAAAACAACATATTTTCATTTTTACTAATTTCAAGTCCCTTGAAAATTTGGCCTCCATTTGATAATGTATCACTTGGTGATAATTAGAAACCAAGAAACTCTTATAAATGGGGGAAGAAATTTAAGAGAAAACGTGAAGAAACTGACAACATGTAAACACATAATCCTTTTGAAAATAGACTCATTGGGTTTAAATAGACTTATTTTCTTTCAGTTGTTACATTTCAATTTAAAAAGAGAATTGCCAAATAACTCACAAACCATCTTGAGGGTATCTGAGAAATCATGGTAAATGAGACAGATGCTAGAAAGTTGAAACTGATCATATACGAAGGTGCATTTCAGAATAGATTGTCACAGATGTTTTTTCAAAAGATGATATCTGGCCCCAGCGCAGTGGCTCACGCCCTCTAATCCTAACATTCTGGGAGGCCAAGGCGAGAGGATTGTTTGAGCTCAGGAGTTCGAGACCAGCCTGAGCAAGAGAGAGACCCCCTCTCTACTAAAAAAAAAAAAAAAAAAAAAAATAGAAAGAAATGATCTGGACAACTAAAAATATATATATAAAAAATTATCCGGGCATGGTGGCACATGACTGTAGTTCCAGCTACTCGGAAGGCTGAGGAAGTAGGATCGCTTGAGCTCAGGAGTTTGAGGTTCCTGTGAGCTAGGCTAATGTCACGGCACTCACTCTAGCCAGGGCAACAGAGTGAGACTCTGCCTCAAAAAAATAAATAAATAAATAAATAAATAAATAAAAACAAAGATGATATCCAGATGCCCAAAAAACATCTCAAGAAAGACTCAACATCACTAATTATCAGAGAAATGCAAATTAAAATCGCAATGAAATGCCACCTTACCCCAGTCAGAATGGCTATCAAAAAGTCAAAAAACAATCAATGTTGGTGAGGATGCAGTGAAAAGGGTACCCCTACACATTGTTGGTGGGAATGTAAACTAGGGCAACCTCTATGGAAAACAGTATGGAAATTTCTCAACAAAATAAAAGTTGACTTACAACTCAGTCCAGCAATCCTACTACTCGGTATCTATCCAAAGGAAAAGAAGTCATTATAAAAAAAGGCATATGCACTCATATGTTTATTGCAGCACAATTCACAATTGCAAAGATATGAAACTAACTTAAGTGCCCACCAACCAATGAGTAGATAAAGAAAATGTGGTGTATATTTACCATGGAATACTACTCAGCCATAAAGAAGAACAAAATTATGTCTTTTCGCTGTAACTTGAATGAAACTGAAGATCATTATCCTAAGTGAAGTGACTCAGGAATGGAGGTTCAAATACTGCATGTTCTCACTTACAAGTAGGAGCTAAGCTGTGGATACACAGGGGCATACAGAATGGTATCATGGATATTGGAGACCCAGAAGAGTACAGTGGGAAGTGAGCTAGGGATGAAAAATTACACATCGGGCATAATGTACACTATTTGGGTGATGGGTATACTGAAAGCCTAGACTTCACCACTATGTAATTCATCCATGTAATCACTTGAACTCCTAAATCCATTGAAGTTTAAAATAACCCCAAAATAAATAATTCATTTATTAAACATATTTATAATATCTCTGACCCAGAGCTCAATGAAAACCTGGTAAACATATTATTTGTAGATCTGAACAATATTTTGAGTGCCACATGGTATCTTTTTTAAAATAAAGATAACAAAATTATGTGGTATAAGCTTGTAAATGATAGTGATTAATCTTGTACCCTGAATTACTGTCATCCTGGAGGGCTGGTTCAGTACCATGTCACAGTTCCATGCAATGATATATTCCAGGAGTTTCATTTATAGTTTGGATAACAATATACAGTGTTTAATTATGAAATATGCAAGTAACATAATGTTATAAAGGAAAGAAAATAGGTAACGATAAGGATATGAATCAGAAAAGGTCTCAATAGTCTTGTAAAAAGACATGCAAAAGAAAAATAAAATGCTTTAGTTGTGTACAAAAAAGCAATTTTGCCAATTCAACAACATTGCTGTAATGGTTTTAAAGTTAGATAGACAAATTATTTGATACTAGACTTAATGACTTGTCCTCTCCTCACTATAATATGGCAGAAGTCATGGTAAGAGACTCCGTTATTAGGTTTTTACAAATCGGAGCTTCAGCCTTGGGTGCTGATTCTTTCTTGGACCACTTGCTCTGGAGGAAGCCAAGCTGCCATGTCATGAGGCAGTCCTATGGGAATGCCCCCGTGACGCGGAGCTAAAACAAGAAGCTGACATCTGGGAACGGCCTGCAGCCACAGTAGAGACCATGAGACAAAACCACCCAGATAAGCTGCTACTAGCTAGATTACTGACCTTCAGAAATTGTGTGATGTAATAATTGTTCTTGTCACTGTATAATGAATAAAGTTTTTAGCTGCTGAGTTTTAGGGGTTATTTGATATGTTGCGTGGTAACAGGATGTATGAATTATAAAATGGATGGTGAGTGCCCTCATACTGATTCAGTAACAAATAAATAAGGAACACATAGAACGATAATCACACTTTACTCAGTGTTCAGTCCTTAGTGCCACACTGAAAAAAAAAAAAAGTACAGGGAACAGCATGGGTGAGTTCAGGGAATTGTTACTAGAAAGAGTTTAGGATGCTTAGTCTTGTGAGAAATTGTCTGGTGGGCAAAGTAGAAGTGTCAATTTCTTTAAGTATTTGAAAGATAAACGTGAAAAAGCAATAACACATTTGTTAGTCAACATGGAATATATGCCTAATTTTTGCTCAAGATAAAGATTTTTTTCCAACTTCAAAAAAATGGGTTGCATCAGCAGTCAATCATATTTTTATCATTAGAAGTATTCAAACATATGCTGAGTCTGTGTTATACAGACATTTGGATTGCATAATGTTTAAAATCACTTTCAGAATTGAAATTCTGTGATTTAATTATATGCTCATTCTTTTTTTTTTTTTTTTACTCTGGCTCTATATTAGTAATAGTTAGGGATGATAAAATAGTACAGATGCCCAAGTTGTCCTCAGAAAAACTAAGTCGGAATATCTACTGATAGGGCCTGGCCATCTGTATATTTTTAAGCTTTCCTTTTGACTCTAAAGTGCAGTCAGTGTCAAATAATATTTATATATTTGTTGTGTGGATTTCTGACTTATAGAAGTAATATTTTGTATATGCCATTTTAGAAATGACAGATTTTTACTGTAAAATGTATGTATATGTAATTTAGAATCATCAAATTAATTAAGAAATGACTATTGATGTGAAACAATAATTTTCAATAATATTTGTTAGCCAATCAGGACACAAATTCAAGAGTCAAGCCAGAATAACAATAATAATAAAATTGATAGCAAATTTTGTGTGATCAATAATGTATTAAGCATTTAACATATATAATTACTTATCTAAATTATACAATAGTTCTATGGATTAGATATTATTATATTTGTAATTATTATATTAATTAATATCATCGAATGTGATATGTTTATATATCATTAAATTAATTATATTTATTATATTCATTCATTCAATTGCTAAATTAAATTTATATATATATATACACACACACATAAAAATAATTGCACAGTATTAAAAAATTTGTCCAAAGTTATTCAAACAGTAATCGTTGGAGCAACTATTTGGAACCAGACATTTCAGGTCCCAGAAAACTCACTCTTGACCATCTTGACCGTTATATCAGAGTTATTCATGAGGGACATAGCAATATTGTTTAGTGTAGAAATTTCCTTTTTTTTTCATCTGTCAAAGACAAGTCCACATATGTCCACTAGCTTTCTCTGCACTTTTACTTTTTGAAAAGAAGAACTATTGCTTCCTAAGAAAGCAGCTGTCTCAATTTAAGGAATAAAGGACCGAAAAGATGAGGGAGAAAACACAGAGGACAGGGGACCATGACTGGACAGTGAGGGCACCAGAGTAGATTTAAGGTGCAGCGGACACCATCAGATCCTGTGTATTCAGTTCATGGCAGAAAGAGAGAGAGATGTTACAAAGTGCTGCAGATTCTAAGTGAGGCCTCTTTGGTGGAAAGGTTCACATACACTGTGCATATGAATGATTTTAGATTTCTCTCTCTCTCTCTCTCTTTCACTTGATTATAAGCAACTTGACAATGTCTTTTTCATCTGTGTTTCTGGCAAAGACTCAAAGAATGCATACAGGCTTGGCAACCTGGCTTAGGTTGCTATTATGTGTAGGATAATATGGTGACTACTGTATCACTGATTCACTATAAGGTTTTGAGGCTATCACCTATGCCTGACAGATAAAAATGTAAAGAAAATCAAATATACTCAGACTAGAAAAAATAAGGAATGAAAGATTTTCTTTTAGCATATCATTATCATATTAATGCCATTTTCAGTAGCAGTTAAGTCCCCAATTCTAAAGTGTGAAAATTCAATTTTTGATGCATTGTACTTGAGTATAAAACTAATTTTTAGTTTTGCCCTTTCTTACAAGAAAATTAAAAAAAGAAAAAAACCTTATAAATCTAATTTTAAAAATCAAGATTGAGGTCATTTTTAAAAAGTAATTCATTATTCATTAACTTGTGAACACAGTGTTAGTATTGTTATATAATTATTGTACATTTATATAGCACTTTTTATTAGTAGACTAAATTAGCATGTATTTTACAAGTATTTATTAGCTATTGTGAGAATTGAATGAGTCACTTTAAGTTGCAAAGTATAAACCAGAGCCATTATTGCTGTTGTTTCATTGGATGGTAGTGCTATTATTACTATCATGAATAATAATGATTCATAGAGCATTGCACATTTCCATCTCAAAATGAAAGAATATAACCATGTGTAATCATTGAGATATAGTCTATGCCTCTTCATAAACAGCTTTAGAAATAGCTGTGTCTGGAAGATTCATTTGTGGTTTATGTGATTGGCAGAACTTTTGAAATACAAGCCACAATACTTACAGGGCATTTCTGACAGGCTGCCATGAACTGAATACACAGGATCTGATGGTCAGTTCCAATTCTACTTAGGTTGTATAGATAGGGATGTAAAAAGATGTTAGGTCACAGTGGCTGACACGATGCATAAAAAGCAGAGGCTTCTAGGAGTTATTCTCAATTGAAAGTGACACAAAATAATAAGAAAACAATTGTAGACTAGAAGTAGCAAGAGAAACATGAAAGAGGAGAAAAAGGAAAAAGGAGAGAATAATAGTTAATTTTAGTGAGGGAGGGTGGAGAGGCTTACTTTTGTATATGTAGAGGGAAGGTTGAAAAATTTCCTAAAATTACAAAAGGTTAAAATATTTCTCTATCCAGTTCTGAATTATTCAGATGGTTATTTTAGCAATCCACAACCTAAATGCATGATAGAAATTATCAATATTTTTGTTGGTTCATTGTAGTCATTAAGTCTATACATTTAAAAAACAATTAAGGTATATGATACACAATTTGTAAGAATTAGATCAGGATTAGATAAGAATAAGAAAAGTTCCATAGAACTTGTGCAAGCATGCAAACCATGTCCTTAAGTTCAGCTTTAAAATTTATATTCCTTTTGTCTGACAAAGAATGTGTATGTTCCACCCGGGTGTGAGAGGCAGTGTCTAGAAATACTATTTACAAGATTAACATACTGGGATTCCTGGAACATCTTATGATTTCTGCAGTTGAGACACAATTATTAAAAACAAGAACATTTTTTTTAATCTAGGATTTGAGGACACTATAGTCAACAGGTACAATGTTCCTGTAGAATCAGATCCTTTGTTAAATTGATGCTAAGTTGTTAGCATTCTCTTTCTTCTAAGATTTTCTTAAAATAACCTTCTAGATAAGAAACATATATTTAGGCCTAAAACATTTTGTCCTAAGAAGTTGTCAGTGTTAGTCCTATTGCTCAGCAATTCCAAGGTTCCAGCTCACATGTTGATCGTGAGTTTTTCAGGTGGCTCTTTATAATTTTTAGCAACAGTTATTAGGGGTGAGTCATGACTATAAGCCTAAGAACGTTTTTAGTTTTGGAGAATACACCATTAGCTTAATTGTAACTTAGCCCTCTAAGATAAAAACAAAATTTAAGCAATGCTTTGTTGCTTCTAAATACTGATTGACTGTAAAACCAGTGATGGTGGCTTTTTATTATAATAAATTGTGCACATCGATACAACATGAGAAAAATTCATGTCACTGTAATACTCTCATCCAATTTTTTAACCTATCAAGAAGGTACATTTATTTGGCCATTTGCTATTTGCTTTATCTTTTTTTCATCTGGTTCTGCTTCTGTGTGTGTGTTACCACCTTTCCTCTGAACACTGTAAGTCCTCTCAGGATTCTCTTCAGCCTTTTTTTTTTTTTTTTTTTGAGACAGAGTCTTGCTCTGTTGCGCCAAGTAGAGTGCAGTGCCATCACCGTAGCTCACTGCAGCCTCAAACTCCTGGGCTCAAGCGATCCTCCTGCCTCAGCCTCCTGAGTAGCGGGGACTACAGGTGCGTGCCAGTACACTCGGCTAATTTTTCTATCACACTTGACTGATAAAACTGACCATATTTTTCCTTACACTTGACTGTGCTTCTCATTTCTCATAAAAGAAAATGAATTTCTAATAAGGAGTTGAAATTACTTACAAACAAACAAACAAACACGGCATTGATTTTGGTGTTATAACCAAGAATTTAATTTTCTGTCATACTTTTATAGAACTTTATAGAACTTTAAACATAAGACTTTGAATATATTTTAATAAAGAATGGCTTAGTGATTTATCAAAGGTTATGCCAAAGTTAGAAACTATAATTAACATAAATCATTATTCTTTGAAATTATGAACATATCTCATTTTCCCCTTTGCATTTAAAGATTTTGCTTTGCTTGGTTTTCTAAAGAAAAGTTCATCTGAAAGTTAGTTCCACTAATATGACATGAGAATTCCTTAAATTATAGATGACAGAAAAAGATGTAGAAATATTCCTGAACCATAGCAATATTTTAAAAAAGAAAAGGTATAAATGTGCCTAGGGCTCATTAAAGATAATATTTATTAAAAATAATTCACAACCTCTCACTGATTCTTGGCTAAGAGGCTACCCAGAAAGCAAGCATAAAGGAATTTCCTGACTTTACTTCATTTGAAGTTCAAAGAAATAAGATTGAGTGTGAGAATAGAGATGAATGTGGTGAAGAGACAGAGCATGAAAAAGGTGTGCTTGGAAATCAGGGATGTTTGAAGTGTTTGCTTTATAAGAACAGGCAATGAGGCCTAACAAGATTGAAATATCTTCAATGGAAACATCTACAAATGAGCTGGCTGAGGGCAAAAAATTTGTATCATATTTAACAGAGATTCCTGACACAATTTGGCGAGTCCAGTGTCTGGTTTAGATTGCCTATCAATTCAACTGTAGGAGGAAAGATACAACTAGGGAACTCATGTTGATTTTGATATTCATCTTCATTCAGTCAGTCTATAGATAGTTATTTGAAATCTTTGAATTGTGATAAACAAAGCATAAAGAAATTAATGCCCTTATAAAGAATATATTTCAATGGAATAGGAAGAAATGAGTATGACAAATAAAAAATGGTAGATTACTTAGTAATAGATATTAAAGGGAACAAAAATTAAAGCAGGGAAGGGAAATACAAAATGCAAAGAATATGGGAAAATTTGAAATTTTAAATAGGTGTCCAGAGAAAGACTCACTGAGAGGGAGATCTTTGAGAGAAGACTTGAAGGAAATGAAGGAAATAGTTAACACAGAAATCCACAGAAAGAGTATTATAGGCAAAGAAAAAAGCAATTATATATTCTCTGTAGACTGATCTTGGCTGACATGTACAAAAAACAGAAAGGAGACAGATGTGGCTGGAGTACACTGAGTGGGAGGAAATGAGTGGCCAGATCACATGTCTTTGTCAGCTGTGATAGATCGAATGATTATTTCTAATTCCTTACCCATCCTTGTTTCCAAACTCTTTGCCAATGTAGTCATATGAGTTGGTCAATGGAATGTGAGTGGAAGTGACGTTACACACTTCCAAGTTTAAGCTTTAAAATGTATCACAAGATTTTGTCCTTACTCTTGTGATTTTGCCATCAAAATGCAAAGATCATGGCTTGTGTAGACAGACCACTTGTCAGAGAAAAAGGAGCTGTGACGCACACGTGAAACAAATCTAGAGCCTGGAGCCAAGCCCGATAAAGTCCAGCCAATATCAGTAAAGATACCTCACCCCCAATTCCTCCCCAACAGCCACAGCATAGATAAGCAAATAAAAATAAATGATTTACTTTAAGCTATCAAGTTCTGCAATACCCCGTTACCCAGCATTACTATGGAAATGTCTGGCTGATACATAGGTCAGTTTAAGGACTATGGATTTTCCTCTGGGTAATATAGGAAGCCCCTGCAGGGTTTTGAAGAAAAAATAGAATGATCTAACTTATATTTTAAAGTGTTCACTTTTGGTGCTGTATTGAAAATAGTGGCTAAGTAAGGAAGCAAGGAATTGGTTGGAAGCTATTGTGCTAATTCTCGTGAGAAATAGTGATGACCTAGACAAGTGAGGGGTGAGGAATGCAAAATGTTAAAATTGGGAGCATAGTGTGAAATATGACTTGCCAGATAGATTGGACTTCAGATATGTAGAAGGAGATGGAGAAGACGTAGAGATAGAGATGATTAGAGACAGAGATAGACACGGAGTTGAAAGATTGAGATGATAGATAGAGATGAGAGAGAGAGAGGAAGAAGTTAGGACCAACATGAAAAGTTTGGGTTTGAAAACCTGGAAATGTTCAACTTCTTTCAACAGAGGTGAAAAAAACTGCAAAATACTGCAAGAGGACCTGGTTTGGAAAAATGGGGATAATATCAACAGTGTCGTGTTAGATGTGTTGAGTTTTAAATGTTTTAGAAATCCAAGTAGGTATGTCTAGAAGATAGATATTTGTGTCTGGACAGGGGAAGTGTTCAAAGTTGGATATAGGTCACGGGCTTTCACTTCAAGACCTTGCACTGGAGTAGGAAATGAACCACATCAATAGTAAAAAAAAGTGTTTCTGTTTGACAGCCTCAATTGCTAACTATTTCACTTTTCTTTTCACTTCCTATGTGGTGTAACCTTACAATGTTTGATACAGCCACAAAACCATGGGGCACTATACTTTCATCTATCAAAATCTCAGTTGACTTCTTATAGTTTCTCAATGTTCCTTTAACTCATCTTGTTCTAGGACTATTCTAGTTCTTTCCAATAGATTTCTCACACTTTCTTTTCTCTCCCGAAGCATCCATACATATCTCCATTTTCTTCTCCCTCATCTCCTGATCTCATTTCAAATAGAAATGGTAAGTTTGAACAAGGAAGAGACTAGTAACTGACAGGGTTGTGGTAGCATGGTAAAGGTCATAAAAATTCCTAAATTATTGCCATTGTGAAGGAATCAAAAGTAAATGCAACATACAAAGAATGATAAATACATGTCAGTGTATTAATAGTTGGACTTGTGTCCAATTTTTTGGTAAAGTTACTTCAAAATGCTTAGGTAAGGGCAGAAGTCTAAAATGGGGCCATCTTAGGCCATCCCCTAAAAAGGTTTTATCCAAATCTTGTGATATTTGTATCTTCCTGCCCTACACTGTCTGGTAGAAAGGAAATAGAAAGGAAGTAGCTAAAAGAGTCTGCATGTGACAGGCTGAGAGTCTATGTAACCACTTGCTTCATGCAGGGCAACCAATGAAAGAGGTTGCTTATTGAAATCAATTTATTTTTAATGCCTAGTCACAGTGCCTGTTCGTACATGTGACTGTGTCAATGATTTGGGCCCTGATAAAGGAAATGAATACTCCTTCCTTGGGGAGATGAATAAAACAGAGGCCTTTCCAGAGTCCTCACTAGATGAATGGCCGGTATCCCTCTCTTACGGTTTGCTCTTCCCTCAAACTTTTTCTATATTTTTATGCTTCTTTACTAAATCTAGTGCCATTATTTGCGTTTCAAATATCAAGCTCTATGTGACTTTGAATTACCTCTAGTAGCAGCTACAGTTTCCTTTGTACTTACATCTGACCTGCACTGTTCATTTAATCACCACAGCAAGCCTTTGTGTTAGATACTGCTATTATATACATTTTATGGACAGGGAAATTTAGGCACAGATAAATAAATAAGTTTTGAAAGGTCAAACAGCCAGCAAATGACATAGCCAGAGTCTGAACCTAAGCAAATCATGACTCTAGAGTGCAGTTTTTACAAAATATATAGAGATAGCCTTATTTCTAATTTCTTTGATTTTATGCTTCCTATTTTTCTCTTTTTGCTTCCTAAACATTAGGTCAGATCACATTATTACATGGTATGTTTTCCTTTGATTTTGTTACCCTCTCAAGTTACCACCCATTAAATTTGTTTTCCCTATTACTTATAAAGTATTACCTTATGACCTTACTACCTATCTTACTGAAGTAGATTTTTTCTTTTGTTTCTAGTTTTCACCATACCTTCCAAAATTGGTCCTTTGACTGTGTTCTCTGAAAGACACATAACACTTTCCCAAGCATCAAATTCAATAGGTTTTTTTGATTCTTCATCTTTCTTGGTCTTACTGAAGTAATAACTAAGAGTACATGGCTCCTGGCATCAGAAATGTCTAAGTCTGAATCATGGATCTGTCATTTCCAAGCTAGGAGAAAAATGGCAAAATCTAATACCCTAATACGTCTCTAGCACTCATATTCCTGATAATAATTGGTTTATTAACACTACCCTTGTGTGATTATTATGATCATTCAATAAAAGCTAGTAAATATTAATATGAAGAATTACTTTTTCTTGAAATTCATTTTTTTTAATTTCATGACATACATTTATAAAGTTCTTCACTGAAAACTCTATTACCTTTCCTGATTCTTCTTCCTTTGACACTGCCTAGACATGGGTCTTGGCAAATGCTCTGTCCTTGGGCTGCTTTTTTCCTTCCTGTGAAAGTTTTATTCTGTGATATCATTCACTATCAAAGCACCCACTGTCCCCTTTCTGCAGAGGACTTCCAAATCAACTCCTGTCATACATCTTCTCTCTGAAGTATCAAGTCCATATTCCCAATTGTCTCCTGAACATTTTCACTTGAATTTTCTGACAGCAAATAAAAATCACAATGTACTAAAATAAAGAGGACAAGAAGCAAGATTCTTCCCTCTAAATCAATTCTCATTCCTGTTCTTCAGATTATATATTTTTGGTGCTACTTTTCTGTCACTAATGTTTGAAATTTTGATGCCATGTTTTATCTGCCAACTCTGTTGTCTACCTAATCTAATCATAGAAATATAATATTTTTAAAACTAGAAAAGAACTGAGAGTTTATTAGCTCACTGTTTATCACAGATAAGTAAATATAGAACCAGATATGCAGCTAGAAGTGGGGAATCAGAGATCCAAGGTTCAAATCCAAGGCCACAGTTTTTTCCTGTAAACAAACCTAAATTATTTTGTTCCCATACTTTCACTTAAATCTATTCACTCCCATTCCAAAAATGCTACCCTCCTTCATTCTTTCTTTATTTGAAGTATCCCTGGTGTTAAAATTAGTTTTATTCTTGAATATGGAAGGTTTCTTAACATATGACTCTAGCTCTGCTCAAATACTTTCACTGTTTTTTTATATCTTAGTGATCAGTGAAGATAACTTTTATTGAGTCATATGTTCTAGGAACTGTAATAGACTTATACTACCCTCATGATCCCACTTAATATTTATAGCAAACTGTGATGTTCTTACTCAGATCCTTCTCAAACACTCACAGAAATTTAATTCAACTCATAATGGCCTAATAAACTGCAGAACTGGAATGTAATGGCTTGTCTGACTCCACAGTTCTTTGATATGTGAGAATCATCTTTCTTCCCAAACATGTCTACTGTAGTGTATATTTAAGCTGATTCCACTGTTCATGAGCCAGGCTCACTTCTTTCATTTATTTGTGTGTTTTGTCATGCTATTACCTGTAATACCTACTCTGCCCTTCGCGTACTCACCATTCAGCATCTGCTAGATTTTGAGTGTCGTCGGCTTTCACAGACAGCTGTCCTTTTTGGATTTTAAACTTCTTGCAATCACAATCTATTCACCTTTTCACTCACTGAAGCATGGAAGTCAGTGCGTGGCCCATAAATATTTGTAAATAAATTATTTAAATATGCAGTATAAATCGTAGACTTCATTGGTATTAGAAACTCACCTGATAATCTGAATTGCTCTGGAAGAAAATTCTTGAAAGAAAAGAAGAACACAAAATGAAACAAAAAGCAGAATGCTATGATTTACCTGAGGCATGCAAGGTCAAATACATATCAGTATGGTATAGCCATCAATATTACTTGAACACCAGTTGGATACTAAGTGCTGTGAGCTGCAGATGGCAACATAAAGAAGATATAGTTTTTACTCTTGCTAAACTTACAGTGTGATATAAATAAAAGACACACACAATCAGATAGATCAACCAATACAAGGTTAAATGCTGAAATGATGTACAAAGTAAGAAAAGTTGTGGATTCCTTTGGCCGTATACGGCTCCCCAGAGCGATTTACTTTCCAACACAGGTGAGAATTCTTATGGCTATACTATTTCTTAGCCTGGATATTACATTATATCCCTCTCATATGTTATGATTTATTAATAACTAAATCCTATCCTTCGAGAGACTCTGACACCTGCATAAACAACTAGACTCTGCTTCATATTTATAGATGCAAGCTTGAAAGTTTAGGTGTAGCAGTATGAGAATTGGTTATTTTATCTTTTCAGTTATGTTTAATTATATGTATCCTTACTTTTCAAAATTTTATTTATTGGCTTCCTAACGTACAATGGTGTTCCAGAAGTCAATACATCAAATAGTTATATATCCTCTTAACTGTCCCTCTCTGATTTAGTTAGAGGCCGCCACATACTGTAATGCTACTTCAGGATAACAGGATGCAGTTCTTTTCTATTAGTAACGAAAGCGATTACTCAAAGAGAGACACAGTGTCTTCACTCTGCCTCTATTCTGCTATCCAAATTAGAGTTCCACTTTTATGAGAAACTGCTAGTCTCAAAACTCCTAACTTGTTGTAGTTGCCCAGTGATTCGTTTCATGTCTGAAGTTAAACCTGTTTGATTATGCCTTAATTGTAATTTATGTACTTTTATGAATTTCAGTTATTTTAAGACTGTAAGAACTTGGATCATATGTTTTGAAAGAGAAGCCAAGCTGTTTCTTCTCTGAACTCTACGTTTTAGAGAAATTACCCACTCTCTGCCTCCAGCGTTGCTTCTCTCACTTACTCTTGGTTGTCAAATATTGTATTTTTTGACTTTGATCTTCACCATGCATCCCTGTTCTTAGAACACTGCCAAAGTGAGGATAGTGAGCCTTTCATTGACAATCTGAACAAACATGTATTTCCCTGATTCCCTGAGTTATTTTTTTCCCTTTCTTATATGTACTTTTACTTTGTAGACTCATAAAATCCAACTGATTACTTTAGAAATATGTCTTTCTGTGTCCCTTTGACAATGACTTCTTGAGGAAAGCGACCGTGCCTACCCTGTTACTTTGTACAATTGGATGAATGAATGAATAGATGAATAAAGGAATGAAGCTTTTTGGTATCTTTCAACACTGCCTTACTGCTTTTCACTGCCATTGTCCAGCCAATTCTTTCTGCTTCTTCCAAGGGATATCATTACTCTCGCCATCCCACAGCTTTTCCAAGGCATCGGTTACTAAAGTGTATATGCTGGCAAGGTCAGAACAGGAAATAGCTTTGTCCAGGCTCTCTTTTCTCCTTTGCACAAATGGGAGGAAAATCTATTCTTTAGTTTAAAAACCGTTAAAGAGAGCAAGGTTTGTCATTGGAATCTCATATATCACATTTATCCACCCTCTTCACCCTTTTCATAAGTTGAAAGTCTTTTAACAAAACTCTCTTTTTACCTTTTTTCTCCCTCTATTCCTGCTTTCTTCCCCCATCTAATTTTCCATTTTTCTCTTCCCGTTTTCTTTTCATCTTTTTCTCTTTCTTTATTAATATAGTTACCTAAAGCTGATCATTTGTAGAAGCTAAGACCCTTTATTACACATATGGATAAATATAATCATGTGAATATAGCCAACTCTCTGATGTTTATGTGCTCAGAAAACTGTAGTCTTCTCCAAAATCCCTCATGCTGGCCCAATTTATGTAATTGGGGTACTTCTTGCTTTTGGAATAGGTTTCAGGCCCTTTGCTGAGATTTTTACCTGGTTCCTCTTTGTATTCCAGTCGCTGGTTTGTAGTTATGTTGCAAACGGAAGGATCAACTAGAACCATAGAAGTGCTACCCAAATAATCTTTAACATAAACTTCAAATTCATGCTGTAAAACTCTACCTGCAAACTGTTATGGCCTCGAATATCAACACCCAACTGTGTTCAGCACATTCCTTTATATGCAGATTTGGTGACACACTTTGGGAGCAGTCCATGGAGCTGCAGTAGTAGCCCATTCCCAACTTCCTACACTTTTCTCTAAGTTCTTTTGAGTTCTGTCATCCTATCCCAGAGTTCTTTTCACTTTATAATAACATAATAATTACAGATATTTTATTTTAAGTTTTATGTTTGTTTCAATAAAAATAATTTACCTGCCTTAGAAGAAATTTCTGATCAAAGCAGGAATGCAAAAGAACAATCCATAAATCTTTTGCTTTTATAGGACCTAATTGGGAACAGGGACGAGGGGGCTGGTAGAGTCACATTCACAGCACAGAGTTAGAAAATCATTGTCCTCATCAGGATATAGAATGTCCTGGTCAAGAGAAACACAGCTGTTTACTAGTTCGAGGTTCTTTTCTTACTGTATTGTTATGATTAAAATTTATTTTCAATATGATGTATATTCTTCATATTATGGATATACCAAAACAAAAAAGGATTTGATGTTATAAATTATTATTTTTGCCAACTACTTAGCAGTATGCTTCATTACAATGGAGTGAAATGACATAGTAAATTATAGAAATTTCTTTTATTGTAAATTTTGTTGAATAACAATGGTAAACACTGTAAGTGCATGCTCAGGCTCCTATCATGTCTGTAAGCTCATGTGGAACAGTTTACTTGTGTTCACATATTTATCAGAAATAATATTTTTTCTGAATCATTTCTTATATTATATATAATTATAATATTATCTACACCTCATCTTTTCAAGTGGTTTTCTTACTTCATGCTTGTTTTCCTTATTTCATAAAATTCAACTACTAAAATTATAAAAGACACAGTTAATATCTGGGCCCATACTAATTTCTCAATGCTACTACCATGGGAAATGTATAACTGCATTATCATATTCTAAAAATTATATTTAAGTGTCATGGTGACATTGACATAGTTTATTCATGCAAATTTAAGGAAAAAATGAACAAACATGAAGAAACGATGCCTAACAAAATTTAGAATAGACCATTTCCTCACTGATATTCTAAAATCTTTCTAAACTTACAGTAAAAGTACTGACACTATTCAATTTTTATTTTTAATTTTTTTATTTAGCTGATCCTAACTGCTTATTCTCTGAATGTTGCCATATATGGCAGTAAATTTATAGAATTTGCTGTCACATAGAAAAAAATGTTTGTTACATTGTAGCTGGAAATTGAAGTAAGAAATTTCTAAAAGAAGTATTAAATAATTAATATTGCATGAATTCTCAAAAAGAAAATAGGATATAGCCAGGAAAATAAAAGGGTCTCATATTCCTTGATAATGAAAGGCACATACATAAGTTTGCAGTGGCAAAGAAGTGCAGGTATTTGGCTTTAGCATTAAAATTAAAATGAGAATTCAGACTAGAGAGGTAGACAGAGGCTAATTGTGGAAACATTTAGAGGTATAGTTAAGGAGACTGGATTTCATCTTGAAGGTAATTGTATTATTTCAGCTTAAAATTTATTGAAGTTATTTAAGCAAAGGAAAAGTATACTTAGATTTCTATTTTAAGAAGGGTCATCTGTCTGGAAAATGGAAGACGGGCTGGACTGAGGGAGTAATTAGGCAGCTATCACCGTGTCGGAGGTTCTAAGCCTGAGTGGTGGCAATGGACGTAGGAGAGGTATTTAAGATACCTAAGGGATGGAATGTGGGGAGCTGTATACAAACAAAGGACCGCTAAAGATTATTTTCCAAATGATGAATTGAACAACCAATTTTCCAGTCGCCATGAACTGAGCAAGATATAACGGGAATAGGAGGTTTGGGAGGAAAAAAAACGAGTATCATGAGTTCGGCTCAGGAAATTTCAGGTTTTCTAACTGGAATTCTGTAACTATAAGCTAATTTTCTATTTAAACATTAATTATACAAATACCATATGTTTACAAAATGCTTCCTACAGCTGCTTCTTAATGTTTGGGGAATACTGTGCTGGTCTAGTGAAAAGCTGTCTCTTTAGTCTTTTGCAGAAAGAGGACAGCATCTGGGCAAACTGCTCTCTAGGAAGGTCTCCATTCCTGCTCAGAAATGCTTGGTTGTGTTGTCATAGTCCATGTTTTTCTATAGAAGAGTTGTTAACACAACTCTGGATCCAGTTGTTAGCACAATTCTGGATCCAGAGTGACTTGGTTCATGATCCCAATTCTTAGATGAGGAAGCTGTGTGACCTATGCCAAGTCTTATATTTTCTTTTTTTTCATTTACCCTTCCCCTAAAATAAATAAAATGACAAAAAAAAAAGTAATAACTGCCACCTCATAAAATTGGATGATGCGTAAAGTGAGTTCTCAACAAATGTTAGGTGGAAATGTCGACATCTGTGATTAAAAACCTCCACTGACTCTCTTTCTTGGATTTTGAAACTTAGCTCTTTAATCCCCAGTGCACATATATACAAACACACGGGTAAATTAAGAACTTCTGATTGGCTTGCTAAATTGTAAGATCATGTTAAATTAATTGTTGCATTTTGAGATTCAATCTTCAGGTATGATTCTGGAGTACAGATGAGGAAATTAAAAAAAAATTAAAGAAGAGTACAGAAGAAGTTAATTTCTGTTACCTGTGGGGTTAGATTTTAAACTTCTAACAATCCTGTCAAGGTGAACGTGGAGAACAAATTAGTTGATGAAGTTTTGTCTACAGATTTTGTGTACAGATTTCATAGATTGTTGCTCTGCTGCTGAAATCCTACTGTGTCTCTAAGTCAGTGGTTCCTAATGCTGCTGGCTCATTGGAAACTCACATTGATTTTATTAGTTTGATATGTGACCTGGAATCTGATTCTCATTTAATTCCTTTGAAGTGTGACTCGGGCATTGAGATTTGTAAATGTCCTCAGAGATTCCAATGGCAGCCACCTTTGAAGATCACTGCTCCAAAGCAATCTATTGATATTATTTCATATTCTCTCATTCAAAATTCCCACTTTACAGCTTTATAGTCAGTAGTAAATCAAAGAATACCAGGTTTCATTCATTTTTTTATTATTTATAGTATACATTTTCCAAATAACATCATGCAATATGTTTATTTTGTTTTATTGAAATTGGTACAGAGGGTTGAAAAATAATAAGAGAGATCGAAGGTATTCTAATCCTACCATTTTAATTAAAATAAAATTTCTACATTACTGAAATAAGTTTCAATACCAAATAGAAATAGCACTTTCATTGTATACTATATACTAATATCATGTTTGCATTTTTTTTTCTCATTAAACTTTGTTTTAATGGGTCTCAAAATTCTGTGACAGATTTTTGGTCAAGTTGTTTCCATTAAAAAGTACTGATTTTAAAAACTAATAACTTAAAACTGCCACACAAAAAGAAACAAAAGTG
>CAUYSK010077942.1:0-19416 GCA_963575035.1 Avahi laniger | reverse complement strand
CCTCCATACACAAACAATGGTAACTATGGGTGATTAATGAATATGTTAATTAATTTGATTGTGATAACTTTGATACAATGTATATATATACATACAAAATTATCGCCCTGTACAACTTGAATATATACAATTTTTATTTTTCAAATAAATATTTTAAAGCTTTTTAAAAAATTAAAAAGGACCTTTGGCTTCCCAGTTTCCGTAATACCCAGGTGACCCTCCTATAACTCTAAGAAGCTACACTCTGCAGAATAGATTCCAGTCTAAATTTGCATGCTAATTCACAGTTGAAGTATATAGGTAACATTTCCTAAGTATCCATCCTTGGTGTGCTTTCTGTGTGAGATACAAAAAAGAATGTTTCACCTGGACACTGATCTTTATACCACAGAGATCTTAGCCAGTTTGTAAAATGTTGCCCTAGAAGGTCACCAATAAAATGTGTAAACTGAAACAGACAAATACAAAACAGAATGGAAGAAAAATTAATAGTTCCCTAAGAACTAAAAATTATCATGTTTTTCACCTTAACATGGAAGTAATCAGCTACAGATGGTTTCAAATTTGAGAATAAAGTAGGGCATGATGAATGTCTCTGTGTTGTTTTTATATGTGCATGATATAATGTATCTTATCAAATTTAGATAGATGTATCAGAAAAAATATTCATTCCTTCATTGAACATTCTAGGCAGGTTAAGGAAAATAAAATATTTTTTTTAACTATCATGTTTTTTATTGGCTTTTCAATTATAATGCTTGGTCTCTGTTTGAATTTTTTCAAGTTAAAAAAGTCAGTGAAAATAGAAGGGCCTTGTACCCCCGATTGCCATCATTCTCAAATGTAGTTTATGTGTCATGTGAAAACTGCTAGTATAGGTCTTAGACTGACAAGTTTGTTATGTGTATATCTTATTTTTGAAACTCTATATGAATTTTTCATAGAAGATAAACTTTTTAATTTTATTTTATAATGTTATTGTTGGAGTTATTGGGGGAAATACATGCTTAACTTGGGAAAACAATTATCTTCTCAGAAATCCACTTGTATTTTTCAAATACCCTAGTGCATTTTCAACCTCCAGGCCTTACAGATGAAATCCCCTGATTATAGTCAAGAACTTTGACAATAATCAGGAAAATGCACAGATTATTTAAAACTGATGTAGTTAGGAACCTGATCAGTATTTTTGTTGGTCGCTCAGTAATTGTTTGCTTATGCTATTATGTTTAAGTCTCGACATGTTTTCCTATTTAATGTCTTCCTCAATATCCTCTTCTTTGGGAGACTGGAATTTTGTCCTTACACTAGACCCCTAAGCCTGCTTCAACACTTCCTTGGACTTAGTCTTTCACGTCCTGTGTATTATTTCATGCCAAGTTCTTCTGAAGCAGTTCCTTCGACCCCACTGTCCACTACCAGCCCTGCTTGGCTCCATCTGAGTAGAATTTTTTGGAAAACCCTTAACTGATAACTATTCAATCAACTCCCTAGCTCCAGAAGTTCTGCTTAAATTTTGGGACTGTTCGAGAAATAAATTACTGCATAACAAATTAGCCATAATTCAGTGGCATAAAACGGCAACCGTTTTATTATGCTCACAGATTATGTGGGTCAGGAATTTGGACAAGGCATAGCTCGTGTGGCTTGACTCTGTTCTACGTTGACTGGGGCCTCAACTGGGGAAACTCAAGTAGGTGGATATAACTGAATGGTTAAATTCTAACTCACCTGGAGGCTTACTCATTCACACATCTGGCACCTGGGCTGGGATGACTTAGAGGCTGGGCTTATCTGAGACTGTCTTCTGAAGCTATAAATGGTCTTTCTGTATGATTTGGGCTTCCTCACAACATGGTTGCTTCGTGGTAGTTGAAATTCTGTTATGGTAGTTCAGTGCTCCATGAGACAGAGTGGAAGATGCATGCTTTATATCTGCTAGCCTCAAAAAGCGCTTTTTGCTATACTCTGTGGGTTGAAGCAGTAATAAGTCTGTACAGATTAAAGAAGAAAAGACAAAAACCTTGTCTATCAATGAAAGGAATGTCAAAAAATTTTCAACTACATTATAAAATTATATCAGGGTTCCAAAACTAAATGAACATAAAGCCAATTAATCATTTTTACTTTGTTCTGAATGCTCAAAAGGGGAAGTTTATGGGAGGACCAATGCAACATGTGAAGAAGAGACGTACTACTCACTTGGTGAGACTAGCAAGTCTTTCTGGGTAACCTAGCGACCCAGAAGGACACACGATCATAAGAACACTTACTAAACATACCTGTTAATCCAAAACAATAGTGAAAGTGACCTTTTAATTGTAGCTGTCAATATACATCGGACAATCCTTGGAAAGAACAAATATCCTGAAGAGAATTTCTTTTACACAAGATTAGGACTAATACTAAAAATAAATAATCAAACAATTACCATTTTTGCGCTTTTATTATTTGTAAACACCATATTAATGCTTAACGTATTTTATTATTTCACTAATCCCTGAGAACGTTTATGAGGTGGGTCTGATGATTCCTGTTATACAGATAAAAACAAAGTCAGCAAGGTGAGGCGATTTGATGAAAGTCACACAAGTAAATTTGCCACAACAAAAATCTGCACTTGTGTTTTTCTGACACCTCAGAACTCTGGCTCTCAGAAATTGGTTTTGGTAGAAACTGACAAATTCACCTGTCCTAAAAGAGGTATAAAGTGATTTTACTTTGGAAGAGAGGTTATCCTGTAACTAAGGCAGGTAATGCTAAGATTAAAAAAGAAAATGGTGATTCATGTACTTGGCAGATTGTATCACAGAAGCAGAGCTTGATAGGACTTTAATCTGCTTTACCTTACGTATTCTGTGCTCTACAAACTTGTTTTGAAACTGCTATAACATTTCATGTTAATTTCTAGTTTTTTAGAGTCTTCTAGAAAAGTTCTGTTCAAAACCGCCAACTTGGATGACTGAGGGAAGGGGGAATTGTGAAATAGCCAGACATAACCCCCGAGAGCTGGGGAGCTCACAGTGCAAACACAGGCCAGATGGGGGGGGGGACAGCAGCCGCACCAGCTGGAGATAAAAGAAAAGCCCAACGGCTTCTACAGACAGAGACAGGAGGGTAACAATATGAGAGCAGAAGAATCACGACTGCTATGTTTGTGATTCCTCCTGCCTCAGACATTCTTTATATACTCACGCTGAGCTGCAGTTCTGACATTTGTGTTTTGCTCATTCCATCCCTGTGAAACCAGGACTAACTCTACTTAATTAGAAAAGAAACCTAAGTAAGCACAGCTTTTTATTTTTTCCTAAATGGGAAAGGGGATGCCACAGATAATTGTTTTGTCATCAAGGCAAGATCAAATTGCTGACCCTCTAATTATATTGGGCAAAATAACAACGGATCTTACTGATGGCCTTCCTAATTCTGGAGCTCAGAAATCAAATTAAAATGGGAGATATTATGCTCACGAGCTAATTTGCCCAGAGTTCATTATATTGGAGGCTTACAGAAGAGCTTTGTGACTAATTACTTTGCATTGTCTACTTCCTCAATATTAAAGCTGATATCATCTATCTAAACATAATCAAATCAGATCAATGTCAAATCAACGAACTCACAGAACCACGAGTGAATTTAGTGCATGGCAGAGCCTGAACAAGTTTAAACATGCATATACTTCAAAGTGCACATGGGAATATGTAGCATTAAATGAGATGTCTAATTCTGAAATGATAGAGTTATATACAGTACACTCATGTTTGCAGAAAAATATTGTTCTGTCATCCCTAAAACATGGTATATTTTCTTCATGGGTATTTCTTGCACCTCATGACACCCTTGGACAAGAGGAGGAAAAGAAAGCAAAGTTAATGTTTCGGGGTGTCAAATCTGGTCATCTCAGTTTAATTTTCTAATATGGGCTATAGTTTGAGGAGGTTAGTTTCTTTGGGATAAATATTCCATTTTTCAGATCTTCTTTTCCCTTTCTCCTCTTCAAGGTAGTGTCTGCTGTTATGAGGTGGCTTACTATACACATGCAATCAACTAAAGAGGTACTCAAAGTTGACATAGATGTGTTTTGCCATTGTGTGGGCTAATGACTCTTGAAGTATGACCGGCCCATCCCCTGGGTACTCTTTAGTGTCCCTGATTGATGTGACTTGTAGTTTTGTTTCTATCAACCAACTTGGTCAGGATGGGCCAAGCAGAATTTCATATCATGTCTCATTGCTGGTCTCCCATGGCTCCAGGTATGGCAGCAACATGCATAGCTCCAATTCAGACTGTGAGCTCTTTAGCACTTTGGCCCTCATGTGATCCCTTTGTTATCCCACTCTTTGTCCAAAGTCCTAACTCAGACATTCATCTAACTCCCATGTTACCAATACTCATAAAAGAAAATGGATGCATCTATATTACATGGCAATCGGGGGAAGAGAAACTCAGTCTCTCTTTTGGCTTAATGCTGAACCACTAAGTTTACATTAAGAGACAGCCTGTAACACGAGCCCCCTTGGCACAGCAATATTATCTGCTAGAGTTCTACGTCAGATAAGGATAAAAGCTCCTTGTCTTCAGTGTTCCCTCCACTTAACAAACACACGTCATCCTCTTGGGGATGGGATTCTTGCCCCTTGCTCTTTCGTGTTTATTTGGAGTAGCAGGCTCATGGCTTAGAGGTTCTTCTCTATATTTTGTAAGTCATGTGATGTGAATCCAAGATTGGTTCTTGATCTGCTGAGAGAATTTAGAAAATCCTCTATCTCTTCCCAAATCCTGGATTACAAACTCTTCTGTTTTATTGCAAAATCTCTTTTGTGAATTCTGGTAGCAGAAGAGCAGCCTTTCATTACTCTTCACATTTTATCAGTAACAAGGTAACAATTCTGTACATTCCCCACACTCTCCCTACCTTGGACACTCCTAGTAGGTAGAAGGATGTCTCAAGATGACTCGGCAGAAGGACATGTAGACAAAGTCGAAAACAGAAAGACACTTTAATAACTTCAAAAATATTAACCCCTTGTGTTGGCTAGCTTTTATTTCCCCCCTTTCCTCTACATAGATCCATTTTCTTCATTTTGCTGCCCTACGTGCCAGCCTCAGAAGGCTGACCTCTGCAGACTGGTTCACGTGCACTCTCTGGTTCACCACTGCCCAATTCCTTTAGGCCAGTGGGAGGTACCAAAGGGAGACTAGAAAGAAAAGGGAAAGGGATGTTGATTTGTTGCCTCTTGACTCTTCCTGCATCACTGCAGTTTTGGCAGAGCCTCCATTCCCTGCGGTCATGGATCTACTATGCTAACATAGAGTGACAGCGGCATCAGGCAGTGTGCCTGCCTCCAGTAAACAGACAATTTTAGTAAAGAATATGCATACAGTAAAGCATCGATGATTCTATGAAAAGTTACCATATGGCAGAAGAGTGCGTTGTGACCACAGGGATTTCCTTCAGATTGCTTACATGTCTCTTAGACATTCACCATATGAATTACTTTAATAGTGTTCATTAAAATGTGCAACATTTATACTTTAATACGTATTCATTTTATTTCATACTATATACCTTACTTGGTCATCCACATTTGTTACAAACAACATATAAAATATAAAATCATCTAAACCTTTCTGTATTAAAATTTGTCTCAGGCTTTTAAGACTTTCTAAATGCCCATATATAGTAATTATGCACACCAACTGACGACAGCCAATGACACTAACCTAACAGGATACAATATTCTATACAGAAAATTGTCTATACGGTGTGGGAAGAGGTCGGGAAATGGGAAGGTTGGTGGTGGGAATGCAGTGGGCAGAGTGCAGAAAACACTTTCAAGCACCCAGATCATGGTTAAACTGAAAATATATTTAGTTACATAGAAGAACTAGATTTTCAATGAATTATTCTTAAAGATTCTCAGATATCAGGGATCCAGTTTTACTGTCAGTGGTTATCTTTATCTAAGCATCAGCTTTTTAGCTCTGGTTTATGCTTTATCCATGTCTACTCTCCTTCTCCAGATAGGGGGGAAATTTGTAGACCTTAATGCTTGTTAATCTACAACCTATTAGTTTAGACATAATCAGATTTCTTCTAGTCTGAATATTTCTGGGTATTTCTAATCATTGTGAGCATTACACAATTTAAATTCCTGAAATTATGATACTAGGCGTACTTGACAACAGATGTATTAGTTCAGGTTCATGTGAGAACAGAGCTTGTTAAAAGGTACAAAGTAAATTGTTTAAAAAGCTGTCCTAGGAATTAGGA
This sequence comes from Avahi laniger, assembly GCA_963575035.1. Classification (NCBI taxonomy): domain Eukaryota; kingdom Metazoa; phylum Chordata; class Mammalia; order Primates; family Indriidae; genus Avahi; species Avahi laniger. Next base: position 13,142 of record CAUYSK010077942.1, on the reverse strand, counting down.
GTGAAGGATCTGGAAAAGCAAGTCAGGGAAGGAGCAAAAGTTCATATGAGTCGGTGTTATGGAAGGCACTGGTGTAGACAACAGGGTCTTGATCCTGCCAGTACTCACAGAAGCTAGGATTATTTTAATGACAAAGGGCTAGGATATTTATCCAAGGGGATGTGACATGCATCATCAAAAGTCACTGCTATACTAGTTAAGTCAAAATCCAAACATTTATTTTGGACTTCTGCTGTAAACAGGACAAAAAGAAAATTATGCTTTGAGATCACAGGAAGACAATGGAGTGGGAAGATCACAAATAAACTAGAAAAATCATCATCTCTAACAACGGTCTTTCACGCTATTATCTTACCCAACTAAAATAGAGAGTTTGAATCGTTCCAAACTTAATTCAGAAGCTCATTAAGTTTCCTAGAGCTTTCTATATTTTTACCGTACTACCTTAAACATGTCACTGATGACTGTTCTCTTGCTCATAAGATAGCCGCCACATTCTGGGTACTATATGCAATCATTTTAAGAAGAAAAAGACATTAGAATAGTGTGATAGCTGTTGTGTAGGCAATCAATATTGTCTGCTGCACAAGTCTCACCATACTTACCTGTTTAGAGATATATTTAATGATACAAATTTGGCAAAATTAAACTATCATCAAAAGTGTGCTTTTATTTTATTTATTTATTTATTTTAGAGACAGGGTCTTGCTCTGTTGCCTGGGCTAGAGTGCAGTGTTGTCATCAGAGCTCACTACAATCTCAAAGTCCTGGAATCAAGTGACCCTCCCACTTCAGCCTCCTGTGTAGCTGGGACTGCAGGAAAGTACCAGTTAAGTTTTGTAAAAAATGCACTTTTAATTACAACAGATAAAATTTGATGTCAACACAAGAAATATTTACTTCTCGACTTGAATAAAGTATTCACATTTCAAGCCATTATCTTTCATCTGTGCCATTTTCTTGGATGTTTGGATAGCTCTAAATCCAAATATAGATAATCCTATATGTCAGAACCCAAATGCAATTTAAAAGCCTCAATACTTAAAGCCTCTCTTACTATAATGAATGGATGCATTCCCTATCCATTATCCCTTCCAAGTCTCCTATTAGCTTCCATCACACAAGTATGTTTCAAATAAAGCTAAGGCAAAAAGGTAGACAGTCATCCGTTGAAAGGATGAGCAAGCAAGCTTATTTATGATTCATTTGCCTTTTTAATCTGGGCCTCCACTGGGAGCCTCTGACACTGACATTTTGAAGAGATAAATAAAACGACTATGGTCATTACACAGAGATATACTCAGGAGCGTGGGAGTATTCTTGTCTCCTCTTTTAATTTACATAATTTCTAGATGTGCTAAGAAAGGAAAGTATTGTTCTTTGGTGGCAGTTTTTACTATAGAACAATCAGCAATACAAAACAAATTTTGGCTTAAACCAGAGTTTAAAAATTGATTGCTGTAAGTTTTTTCCTATCTGTCTTGTCAGAAACTTTTCTCTTGAATGCAGCTGTTTCCATTAACCACCACAGGCACATTCAAAAGCAATGAATAGAAATAGCAGAAGGGTAAATGGCTAGGGAAAGATAATGTTTTTACTGTGTAGAATCAAAATAAGAGATTCTTTCACAAGGAGGGATACAGTGAGGAGAAAGGAAGGAAAAAAGAATGAAGGAGAGAGAGTGGAGAAAGGAAGAGATGGAAGATACTAAGAGAAGAAAGAATAAGGAGAAAGTAAGGGAGTAAGTGAAAAAGAAAGTACAAGAAAAAGATTGAATGAAAAGAAGGAAGGGAGAGAATGAAGAAAGATATATAGGCAGGAAGCAGAGGAGGAAAAGAAGCCAGACCTGTGTGAACATTCGGATCCAAAGTTTCTGACCACAGTGTATGCCTTCCTTTATTAATATTAGCGAGTAAAATTTGCATATTATCATATGCTACTTTGATATGTCATCAAGAGAAAACATCACACTAATTGACGTTACATCTCATTTTTCTGGAGAGTGTTTTCTCTAGCATAGGATAGAAAAAACGATGAGTCCCAGATAGAAAAAAGCTCTGGAGGCTCTATAGCTTTCCCAGTAGCTTTTTAAAAATCGAAGGAATGATAATCTCGAGCTCTTTCTCTTGAAAGGGTCTCTATTGAGGGCTATACAAAAATATTTTGTGTAGGTGTTATCAGAGATTCTGAAAACAACTGAGTAACATTTAAATTTAAAAATACATTTAAATAAAAAGGCTTGGTAGCAACATTGAGTGGTTCAGTGGAATGAGCATAAGTGTTCAAGTTTGAATTATCTGGGTTCTTAATTCTAGCTTGTTGTTCGAGGGAACTTGAAGAAACAACAAGGCTTTTGCACCCCTAATTACCCCATCAATGAAATAGAGTTAATACCGCTAATTGCAGAGATGTGTGGAAGACTTGATGATACGGTGTAAGTCTAGTGCACAGCCCAGGCTCCAGCCTTCAGGAGCAGTTTGGTGTCTTCGATGTGCAGATTGCACATTGCTCTACATTCATCCATTGATTCATAAGATATTTACAAAAAACTTTCTAATTGCAAGTCACTATACTAGGTAGTGGGAAGTGGCTTTTCAGATTTCACTTGGACAAATAAAAAACATTTTATTTTTTTCTATCGATGGGGCAATGTAGGACTTCATGAGAGATGCTTTACACCTTAGGGATTTCTCTATTCACAGATTTTATTATTTCTCCCATTCACTGGGCAAATTATCATGATCTGCATTATAGGAGAGTAGCAGGTCAATTCACATTATGTGTACTAAGTATATCAATGCATGTACTTAAAAACCTGTGTTCTCCCACAAAATATAAATTTTCTTAGGGCAGAAATTGTATAGCATAATTCTTTAAACTTTTCACAATACCAAGAATATGATGTTGCATATGTAGAGAAGTTATTGATAAATTACTAAAGAATCCTCTTACTGATTCTATGGGAAATTCAAAAAACAGAAAATTTATTATCACTCACTCTACTGGACAGCTTTGTCTGAATTTGTGGAAAATCATAAGGTAATTCAAAAACGTCTTACTTATGGCCTGGTTTCCAAATTGTTACTCAAGTGCAATTCAGTCTGCCTCCTGTAATATACCAAATAAAAGAGAAAACATGTACTCCAGCTTCTTTAAGTTAAATTACAATTGACAGATGCTCCTTCAGAACATGAAAGAGCTACACAAAAAGAAATGAAAATTTCCAGAAATTCTTAAAGGCAGATATGTTCCAGAGAACATTGTCCTGTATTACATAGGAGTAAATACTGGAAACACTAGAAAGTTAAAATATATGCCAATCAAAACAATGATATAGACACATTATTACATTTTATGAATTACAAATTTATAATATAGAATTCGATTGACTTTAAAAATTGTGTCATACATTTAAATTGTATTTAATAAATATAACTAATTAAATTTTTAATCAAAATATAAAAACATTATGGCATATTTTGTATCACTTTTTTATCATTTGCGAAAAAAGAGAAATATTGTTAAATATATTAAAATAGATTTATGGAGTCAGGCTTATATTTTTAATAGATATAAACGTTATTGTTTAGCTATTTTGATGTAAGAAATTTTTTAAAAGTAAATGCTATTTTAGCACAGCTTTTAATACCTTATATTTTAATCTCTTGTTTCTTAATTTATATTATGGATACTCTCTGTTTCTTCTGATAATCTCTCTGTCATTGTTTTCAAATTCAACAGTGCTATAATGAAAATACATAGTCAAAGCACTGGAAATGTAGTTAGGAATATTTCCTTTGAAATCAACTTTGTAGTGACAAGATCATGTCAAAAGACCTCAGTAAGCTTCTCTCTCTGCTGAACACATGACCTAATTTGTTAGTCTTACAGTATTGTCCTGAAGATTTAATGAAGTAATGGCTATAAATACAACTGAAACTTTGCAGAAACCCAGATATTTCAGTTTGTAAAGCACACTTATACTTCAATATTACAACAAATGCATACTCCTACCAGTATTTTCATCTCTCTAATCTTTTGAAGTTTAAACAGAAGAATAGTAATATATTTACCATTCTGTGATCATAACTTATGTTGTTTAACACATTGACTGCCACACTAGAAAAAAAAATTGTCCTTGGAGCCACAGTGTTTTACTACGAAAATAGAATAAAAACTTTGAAAACAAAATGATATTCCTAATTTAGTGAAAAATTGGTTATTTTTTATTGTTTTCTGTGCATGAGTTATATGCAACTTGAAAAATAGTTCTCACAGCTCCCAAGGTGAAGAGACGTGCAAGTTACATATGTTTCATGAGGCCCCAGCTCAAAACTAGTGTGAGTTAAATATAACTCACATGGCAGTTAATGTGTGCAGAAAAAATCCTCAAGCAAACACAACACTAAACCTTTTTCTTCCTCTTGCAAAATTGAGACCTCTTGGAAACATAAATATTTCTTTTTCATGCATTTTTATTTGCACTGTGGTTTGTCTTTAGTAACCTAAAATTATTTTCATCAGAAATGTTGCACATTTTAAAGTTTAAAAATACTAATTCTATAGCTTAAAAAAAAAAACTAAAAGGATTCAAACCATTTCACTGGGTAATAACCACTTATATTAATTTTTCTGTGGACACATCAGTTCCTGAGCTTCTCCAGTATTCTAGACATACCTTGTCTTTCAGATTTCAGATTGAATTATAACCACTCAAACTGTAATCCTATAAGTGATAGGGAGGGTAGGTGGTCCCAATATTTCTTGAAATTCTTGGAGTCCCTTAATTATTTTTAGCTTCTCTTTCCTTCTTCTACTGAATTATTGATATTCATTGTGCATTTGCTCCCTATGTGTACTGATCCATTTCTGCAATCACCCATCTCAGGGCACTGATCTGAATCCTATCTCCCCCCAAGTTTTAAGATTTCCAAAGTATATTTTGGCAGACTTGACCAAAGTTGTGCTTAATAATAGAGTCAAGAAGGGTGAATTCTAAAAGAGTGACACTATGCATATTAAAATGTGGCCTCTTGGAAATGACTTAACATTGGATTGGATTGTAGCAGTGAAGATAATGAGAAAAGCAAACACTTATAAAGAATTTCCATGTGCCAGTCACTGTCTCAGTGTTTGGCGTGTAATCCCATGCAACAGCCTTATAAAGTTGATAGGAGACTATTTTTATCCCTATTCTTCACTGGGAAAAAACTGACACACATTGAAATAATTTACCCAATTTGTCAGAGCCAAGATTCAAGACCTTAGAAGTTCTCTTAGAACAGGCATACTCATTGTCCATTATGGCATTAGAACCCTACATGAAATGTTGCAATGGGGAGTGGGGCAGGATGACAGATCCTGAATCCAGTTCAATCTCAGCATCGCAAATGGGGATAACTGGACAGCATGTGCTCCATGCAGTGATGTAAAGGAGGTCCACATAGCCATGTATGAATTATCTCAATCTAAAAATTACAATCTGAATGTAATCAACCCTCTGGATATATCTTCTCATAAACCAGAAACTAAAGGGATAGAAGATAAAGCATTCAATTAAGAAGCAATCAATCAAACACAGAATATGGGTAACTCTATACGACAAATAAATTTATTTCCTCAACAACTAATTTAAAAGTTAGGGGAGAAGTACTATTATAAGATAGAGTAAAAGAGACTTAGAACAACCAATGTAATGTTTGGACCATGTTTGGAGACTGATTTGAATCAAACAAGTATACAATAAAATCTATGAGTCAGTTAGGAAAATTTAAATGTGGGCTTGATGTCAGATGGTATTAAAGAATTAATGTTAATATTTAAAGATCAATAATGTCATGTTAATTCACCAAAAAAATGAAAAAATGTCTATATCAGTATATAGGTCTTTATGAATAGATGTATGAAAATATGAAATAACATATTATCTAGGATTATTTGAATGTACTCCAGCATTTGAAAAAAATACAATGGGAAAGGAATACGTAAAACAGATTGGTGAAGTCTGATACCTGTTGAAACTGAATGAAGTGTAGAGTGTTTTATTATATGATTATTTCCATTTTTTATATTTTTGAAAATTTCTTTTATAAAAGGTTTTTTTAATGGCCCTAGAAAGATCTCATAGAAAATGACTAATAATACAAATTTAGGGTAACCTATGGTGAAAACTTTACGCTACAAATGTTTTATATGAATTGGATGTCTCAAGCTAATATTAAACTAAATCATATAATTTACAAATCAGCAGTAGTTTGGAATTAACCATAATATTTTTAGTAACTGCCAAAGTAAGTAAAAATTAACACACTCATGGCTTCATTCTGAAACGTTGTGTTTAACCTTCGGTTGACTTGTAATATGTACTCCAATTACAAATAATTTCAAATTGTGTAGCTGGAAAAGCTATAGATATTGATAAAAATATGGATATGGCTAAAAATTGATGTCTATAGTCATATATATTCAAATCTATATAAAATCTTTTTTTAAAAGTCATGATACACATACTACTATCACGGTAGCATTAACCTATATTCAGTGTGGTTTGTCATTATTTAGAAATGTCACTTAGAAAAAAATACATGTTCCACAGATTCCAGTGATACTCCAACCATAGTGGAGTTGAATAGAAAAATCCCATGGAAATCAGATCAACATTCATTTATTCACCAAAATTTATCAAACATCTGGGCTCTGAAATATGCTGACTTTCTACCTTAGGCAAAACATTTGTCTTCTCTAAAATTCAACATCTTATGTTTAAAACTAGCATCCATTACACAGAGTTGTAGTCCAAACTAAATAAAGTATGTTCTATGTATGCCCTGAACATAATAATAAAAATATCGTTGGTTATTATTATTTACTATCCATGTGTTTCATTTTGAAGACAAACAAAAGACTGAAGTCTCATTTAATACCTAGTGGATATCCAGTGGAGTAAAGGCTATATTAATGTGAAATACTTTTAGACTAAATTACTGAAAATTTTCATAGCTTGCTTACTGTCCACACACTTTTTAACAAAACTAACAAATAGCTTATCGTTCCCTTTTCCTTTTTCAGTCTCAAAGAAGAATCTTCTTAGAAAGGCAGCAGAGTAAATTAATACTTTCTCAAGTTGGGTGTGTTTGTTATGAATGTGAGAATAATGGATACTCCTGGGCCATGACTTGAATATTCTAGGCCACAGTTTTTAATTATTTGAATCTTTCTCCCCAGGGAAGTCACTGGCCTATGCTGGGTATAAAAGTTGGTAGAGCAAAAAGATAAAAATGGAACCCACTCTTAATGCATGCTTACTAGAGATAAAGTAGTTTCATTAAAACCAAAGCCTTTTTAAGACATAATTTCTCAGGGCCCATCCCTGTCAAAATCAACATCTTCATTTGAACTTATTTCCTGCTCATCTAATTGGAGGTCCCTTGTCAGCACCCGTTTCTGTAGTAGCTCTGATGTAGAGAAAATGATGTTGAAGGCAGAACTACTGGGCTATGTTAGCATCTGTAGGAAATTCATTTTATTTTTATTGAAGTAAGCCACTTAGGCAGATCTTTCTTTTTTTCATCAGCATTTTACTAAGAATGTATCAAAATGAACAGCATACACATATTTGTAAAAAAAAGTATTTAGCTTAAAATATTTCAAGATATTTTTTTGTAGGTCTATATTACATTACAGAGATATAGGCAAAAATCATTCATTTTTTTTAAAACCTATATTCAGTGTGATTTGTTAAAAAAAATTGGAAAACTGCCCAATCTGTTCTTTTCATGATAATATTTCTTAATACTGAGAGTCCAACTTAATACACAGTGACCATATTAAAAGGGAGAGATTTCTTGCGGTTTTATCAGGTGTATCTATGTCTTGTCAATTGATTTTAAAGTCAAGAGTTGCATTGTGTTGTCTTTGTTCCCCATTTCCCCTTTGACAAGACTGACCTCATTCGATAAAAATGTCACAATAATCCAATGAGGTTTTGTTAAATGTTAGAAACAAGATTTTAATTTGGTATACATACTTAGGACCATTAAAAACACTAAAAATAAAACTTTATTTTGCCACATTTATTGTAGAGTACTGAAAGACCCTTGAAAATCCGTCTTATCCGTGGTTCCAGAGAGAAGAGAAGGCCTTACCACTGCCTTATCTGATTATCAGAAACAAGAAAGTGAGGTACTGTGTATTGACTGTCCCTCATTATATTAGCTTTTCTATACTGAGTACGAGTGAGCACAGACTTTAGAACTCAGAACAACACTCATTTATTATTACACAGTTTCTGTTGGTCAGAAATCTGGAAAGGCTCAACTGGGACATCTGCTCAGGATCTCACCAGGCCAAAATCAGAGAATTGGCAGGTCTATTCCTATCTAGAGGCTTTGAGGAAGAATCTACTTCCCACACATTTATGTGGTTGGCAGAAGTCAGTTCCTCGCGTTGGTTAAACTAAAGCCCCATGTTGCTGCCCAGTGTCAGTTGGGAGAGTGAAAGGAAGCTCTGCTGTGCTTAAGGCCAACTGGAATTCTTTCAACGTTGCTCTCTTTATCTTCAACACCAGCAATGGTACATCGAGTTCCTTTCACACTTCAGATCTCCCTGATTTCCCCTTCTGACTTTGCTTTTCAGATCCCGTATGATTAGATTAGATTCACTTGGATAATCTCCCAATTTCCATATAAATAAAAGGGTATTCAAAAGATGATAAGACAAAAAATAGAAAATAGCCAGCTATTATGTAACCAAATTTTCTGCACACCTTTTACTCTAGACATGCCAAAAAATATATTTTATCAGAGTAAACAATGGTTAAAAATATAAGCTTTGGAGTCAACTAGACCTAAATTCAAGTTCAAGCTCAGTAATTTACTAATCGTAAGGTTTTTGAGCTTCATTTTTTTTATCCGTAAAATAAATATGATGGTATTACCTATCTTACAGTGTTGTTAAATTTATTGCATGAAAGAAAGCATAGCAATGAATATAGTAATCAACATATAGAAATTGCTCAATAAGTAATCCTCATACAACATAGAGTCTTGCCAACATAAATAGGATTTATTCCGCAACTACCCCCTAGTGTACTCTACCCCATTCCTGCAGTTTTACTTGGTCCTCTCTTTTAAATTCTGTTCTCAAACACACAGAGAAAGATGACTAAAGTATTTCTATAGAGTGCACATCTTCAAAACTTTTCAAGAATGATTAAAAAATCTAATGCAGCCCTACACATCTCTATACAACTTGTGTTCCTTGTAATAAGTTGCATATATATCTTGCCAAACTCATTCAAAATGTGCTTAAGTCCAAATTAATGTGTTTTGAATATCCTAAATCTTTAATGTCACAATATCTCACCTACCAATAAGATAGTTGTCTATAAATACCCATAGAATGACAGTTAAATTTTAGTTTAATAGTGAGTTGAATTTGAGCAATTTTATTTATAGAATGTTTTGTTTTCTCCCAAAGTAACAGAAAGAAAACCACTAGCACCACTCACTCATCTCCTATTCATTCCGTCTCTGTATCTGGAACAAAATAAAAAGAAGAAAATGACATCAACACTAATGTGCTGTAAATCTTGAATTTAGAAAATGACTCCTGACCTCATGGGGATGGTTTATTAAGCATCAGGGATCTCTTATCATCTCCATATATATTCTCTTTTCTTCCTGATTACTGATCACTATTCAGTTTTACTCCTGAGAGTCACAATTACATTTTCTATAGCAGCCTTGATTTTATTGACTATTTTAAGCTACCAATTTAATCCAAATATTTATTAAACTCTTTCAGGGGAGAGAAAATTAAATTATTTTAGTAAAACTCGACATTTATTAGTACACCAGTAAGCATGCAATGTTTATTATAGCTCAGAGATTTCAGCAAATGCCTTTTAACTGAACTTGTTTTGTAGCTGTCCTCTAGCAATTTTATTAAATTCAATGGTAATTAACAATTAGGCACCTAGATGAAGTGGGATGAGTATTACTGAATGATAGGTGCATTAACTATGTGGAAATACTGACAATGAGGTAAGGAACTGTGTGAAGGGACCGATGAAAATGACGCTTACTTTCAGCAATCTCGTCCATGCCTATGGATTAAAATATCGTCTATGTGCCAGTAACCTCCAAATTCACATCTCTTGCCAAGACTTCTCCCATGAGCTTCAAAGTACTTAAAAAGTCCACTTTAATGCATTATAAGCATCTCACGTTTTATGTGTAAGAGGCAACTCTTAAATATTCACTTAAAAATGTACTCATGCTCAGTCTTTCTAATCTCAAGAAAATTTCCCTTGATTTCTTTTTTTCCCTCACTTCTCATACCCAATACACAATCAAGTGCTATTGGCTTAACCTTGAAAGGACAGCCGGAATATAATAGAGTAAGCAGACTTCTTCCTTTTATCTTTACTACCCTACAAACCAATCCTGAAACAGCATCCAGAGTGAACTTTATAAAACATAAATTATGGGGGGAGGAGGGACGGGTATATACATACACAAAGAATGCGATGTGCACCATCTGAGGGACAGACGCACTTGAAACTTGGACTTGGGGAGTGGAGTAAGGGCAACATATGTAACCTAAACATCTGTACCCCCATAATATCCTGAAATAATAATAATAAAAAACATAAATTAGAGGACACTAACTGATCATCTCCAGTGGCACCCTCTCTGGCTTAGAATAAACCCAAATTCCTAACCCTAAGCTAGAAGGATTTGTTCCAGCCCAATATTATACTATTATCTCTTTTATTCCTTACATTCCAGCTTTATTGCCCTTCATTCTGGCTCTCAAACACAGTAAGCCTGTTTCTATGCTGTGGCCTCTGTACTCTCATTCCTTTTCCTGGAATGTTCACCTTCATATAATTTCTTGGCTGGCTCCTACCTATTGTCCAAATCTTTGCTTAAATATATTTCACAGAAATGTGAGGTCTTCTCTGACTACACAATAGTAAGCATTTCTTCGGCCGTTCACTTTCATATACCCTGTGATTGTGCTCTCCTTTACCTGATAATAAATTGCTTTTGTATTTGTCCATTCATTTATTGCTACACCCACCCTTCCCATCATCAGAAAGCAAGCTCTATTTCTTCATATCAGCAAAGAATTTTCTATCTTGTCACCTTACCTCCTCAGTATCCCTACTATTTATAATAGACAATAAATATTTTTAAAATTTAGAAAATATATTATTTCAAAAGTTCTTATTCTTCCATTTTCTAACTCTTAATGTGAGCTTGAAAACTGGTCACCTATATCTGAGGCTCAGACAGGTCACTGAGTGCTACATTCTTCTTCATATATGTTTTCAATAATGGACTAAAATGTACAGTTAACATTCTTTACCTCTGTATTCAAGGTTTTTCTTGATCTATTCAACCTACGCTAATTCTTTCTACTTTTCTTGTGTAACTTCATTATATTCAAGCTGAACTAGTCTGTGTTTTTGCAGATATGTTCCTATGCTATTTCATCTTCAGACATTTGTTATTACTGGCCTCTTTTCCTGGAATGTCCTTCATCTCATGCCCACACGTTAATATTTCTGACTTTCAGAAATAGTTCTAATGACTCCTAAACAAACTCAACATATTCTCAAAGTACTAGTCTCAGACCTTTTGATCGCATTTGATAGCATTTCTGAGCATCAATTGTCTCATCTTCAAATTAAGAGACTGAACTCTAAAAAAGTCACAGTATATATGGGCCCTTGAATGTATTACTACACAGTGACAGGGAAATAACAATCTTCTCAATAAAGGTTGCTGGAAAGTTATATTAGGAAAAAATAAAACTTGATCTTATTTAAGATTATTTGGAAAATCTAAATTGTGGCTAGTTTTATAAATATGTATGAACTAATATGAAAACAAAAATAAGACATGTTTTATGAAATTATTTAGTAAAATATATATTTTCAATTCAGGATAATTAAAAGTTTTTTTAAAACATTTAACTTGCAAGGTCTCACACAGACTCAAGGTAAAAGACGGAAAAAAAATAATCCATGCAAATGGAAACCAAAAGCAAGCAGGTATAGCCATTATCTTAATAGATAAAATAGACTTTAAATCAACAATGATAGTCTTAGCCAGAGCAATTAGGCGAGAGAAAGAAATAAAATGTATCCAAATCAGGAAAGAGGAGATCAAATTATCCCTGTTCACTGACAATATGATCTTGTATCTAGAAAACCCTAAAAACTCCACCAAAAGACTCCTAGAATTGATAAATAAATTCAGCAAATTCTCAGGTTACAAAATCGATGTACACAAATCAGTAGCATTTCTATATACTAATAACAATCATGTTGAGTGTCAAATCGAGCACTCAATACCATTAATAATAACTACAAAGAAAATAAAATACCTAGGAATATACTTACTTAATCAAGGAGGTGAAATATCTCTAGAAGGAGAGCAACCAAAACATTGATGAAAGAAATCATAGATGACACAAATAAGGAAAAACGTCCCATGGTCATGGATTCATAGAATCAACAATGTTAAAATGTCTATAGTGCCCAAAGTGATTTACAGATTCATCACAATTTCTATCAAAATACCAACATTGGTATTTTGAAGATTTAGAAAAAAGTATTCCATGCTTCATTTGGAATCAAAAAAGAACCCAAATAATCAAAGCAATCTTAAGCAAAAAGAACAAATCTGGAGGCATCACATTACTTGACTTCAAATTATGCTATTAGGCTCTAGTAGCCAAAATAGCATGGTACTGGCATTAAAGTAGAGATATAGACCAATGAGACAAAATAGAGGACTCAGATGTAAATCCATCTACCTACAACCAACTGATCATCAACAGATAACATACACTGGGAAAAGGAAGTCCTATTCAATAAATGGTGCTGGGAAAACTGGATAGCCACATGCAGAAGAATCAAATTGGACCCCTATCTGTTGTCATATACAAAACTTAATTCAAGATGGATAAAAGACTTAAAAGTAAGACATGAAACCATAATAATTCTTGAAGAAAACATAGGAAAAATTCTTCTAGTCATTGGTGTAGGCAAAGAATTTATGACTAAGACCCCATAGGCAAATACAGCAACAACAAAAATAAATAAATGGGACTTAATTAAATTATAAATA
>CAUYSK010077941.1:0-24712 GCA_963575035.1 Avahi laniger | reverse complement strand
CCAGGCTGGTCTCTAACTCCTGGCCTCAAGGGATCCTCCTACCTCGGCCTCCTAGAGTGCTAGGATTACAGGCAAGAGCCACCGCCCAGCTCTTTACTATTGTCTTTTAAATAATTTTTTTGAATAATTTAAAAATAATTTTAAAAAAGAGTTAAGTGAAAACTGTCGCAACTCTCAGAGGATCCCCAAAGCTCCTCCATTCCAAGAACTAATGGCTGCTCCTATAGTTCTCTTGCTGGCTCAAACAAATGGCTATTTACTTAAAGGTCCCCAAGGCTATTTACGTAGTTAGCTATTTATTAAGGCTTTTTAAATAGACTTTAAAGTACTATTAACTTTGTCAAAATATTTTTTGAATCTAAAATATAGCTCACTTAGGCTGGGTGTGGTGGCTCACACTTGTATTCTCAACATTTGGGGAGCCAAGGTGGGGGGATCACTTGAGGCTGGAAGTTCAAGACCGATCTGAGTAGCACAGTGAAAATTCATCTATACAAAAATAATCTATATTAGCCAGGTGTAGTGGCATGCACCTATAGCTACTTGCGAAGCTGAGGTAGGAGGATCACTTGAGCCAAAAGTTCAAGGTTACAGTGAGCTGTGACTGCACCCTGTATTCCAGCAGGGGCAACAGAGCGAGACCCTGTCTCAAATAAATAGATAAATCAATCCCACTTATTTCTATTCATCCATAGAGTTATTGCTGAACCCAAACTACCTTTTCTTCAGTGATTGTTCACCTACATATTCGAGGAATCTACACATTTTTTTTCTGGTGTCAGTATACTATTCAATTGGATTTATTTACCTGAGCTCCTAGTGGCATTTGTTCAGATTATTTGCTCTTGTTCACAAACATAAATAATGCTATGATTCACATCCTTTCACAGACATCATGGCACAGGGCGTAAGGGCACACAATGCTTAGGTTTGGAGTCTGGCTCTACCACTTACTGTAAACATCGCACTAATCACTTAACTTCCACATGCCTTCAGGAATTCTAGACTTTTAAAAATAGATCCACCATCCAGAAAGTCACTAATCTGTAATTTTCAGAATTTCCTCTGAAACCTTTGTTATGGATAAGAGACTAACAAATTGCCAGGCCTTCTACATCATCACTGTTGAAATATTTTGTGAATTGCTTTCCTAGTGGCACCCTTAAATGCTTTTAAAACTGACAATTGCCATTTAGTTCAAAATACCCATGTAAAAATTCTTATGAAATAGTATAATGATTACGCTAATAATGACTAAATCAAAATTTTGGCCTTCCTAGCACTAAAGAGAACAACTTCAAACAGTTGTACAGCCTATGTGAGAAAGAAAAGGGCTCTAAAATGTATTTGCGTAGGATGGGTGGTCACACAAAATTATCTCTGAAGTCTCTTCCAGCATTAAAATTAAATTCCATAATACTAACAACAACTGCTGACACCTACTGAGCACTTGCCCTCCATGCCAAGCACTATGCTAGGTGCTTTTCATGGGTTACTCAGAATATGTCTATTGGCCTGTTACCATGAGATGCTTCTCTATTTAAACACCCCCGACAGACAAGAGATGCAAATGGGACACACACTCTTTCTAAAAAACTTCTCTAGTATAAAGCAAAATGGAAATGGAATGTCCCAAATCTTGGGGGGCCTGTCTTGTACACTGGGATAGGGAGTGGCTGACCTTTTATGAAGTGCTTCCCTAAAGATGAGCTGTCTAGAGTAACCGAGGAGGACATCAAAAAAACAAAACAAAAAACAGAGCCAATTCAAATAATCCTATTTGCCCCAGAGAACAGTTCCTTGCCAGACTGATGAAGATGCAGCATCAGGTACTCACCAAGAAAGCAGGAGTGATCTCACTAGAGGTGAAGAGCTATAGAGAGCATTAGTGGAGCTCTGACAAACCCGGAAATCTGAAGGATCTCCAGTAATTAGAATCTAAAAGGATGTGATGTGGCCACGCCTAACCTGCTGCCTTGTGACGATGAGTTCAAACATTAGTGACCCCACTAGACTACAGGATTCTTAACGGTGAGAAATCTTACTTTTTCTTTTAATCTACCCCCAGGATGTAGCATAGTTCTAGGACCTGGAACATAAGAAGCACTTAATAAATATTTAATGAGGAATATTAGTAACCAATCTCCCCTGGAACATGTCTATTCCACTTACTAGGTTATGGCTGTAAAATCGGAGCTTTCTAAAGCATGTTCTGGAGACCTCTAGTGGTCATCAGCAACGCACTGGATGAAGCCAAACCTGAAGGATGACAGGTACAAAAGGGCCAAACACCAGGGCACAGGTTAAGGCCTGAAAGGAGTAGGACGAGCGGGTGCTATGGTAGAGGAATACTCTAAAGAAGTTTAAACACGAAAGGCACTTTTTAAAGGAGTCTTAATTAAAAGATACAAATGCAATCACTTTACCTGAATGCAATACACATGAAGACAGAAATTGTTTCCTAATAATCAACTTTATTGCAAAGTACAACAAATTTAGTTTATATCCCCTCATAGCACCACACATACTTTTTAAAAATTTAATCAAACATAAATGACTAGTATTTTAAATCATTTTGCTATTTAAGAGACCATAAAAGAACAGAATATGTGATTTTGAAAAGAAAATAAATCACCCCTTTATAAATTCAAAGCATGGAAGATAGGAAGAAAATATTCTCTCTATATTAAATTCACTATCCCCTTCTCAAAGACAGTCAATTCTATGAGTCATCTGTAGGTCATTTCAGATCTCGGAGAAACCACAAATCTCATTTTGATAACATGTTGGTTGTGCTGGATAGGCACCACTCTTTCAAAATTATACGGGGACTTAGGTGTTATACTCACACTTACACAAAATGTTCTTTATTCTCAGTAGGGAATCTCATTGGACTCTGAAACCACTTTGTGGGGATTCATAGCACAGCTCAACATCTTACTAGCTGGATAAACTTGAGCAAGTTACTTAACCTTTCTGTATCTCAGTTTCCTCCTTTATAAAATAGGAATGATGACAGTTTCTTCAGAATGATCAGAATAAATGTATTATTCATCTAAAGAACCAGAGTAGTGTCTTGTGCCTAGTAAGGAATCAATAAATGTTTAGTTACCACAATTAATGCGCTAAAAATGATCTAGCAGGACCCATGTAAAGCCGACAAAGATTTGATGTCTCTAACAATAGAAAAGCATATTTATTTTAGAAAAAGCTTACGTGAGTCTATAATACTCTCTTAAAATACAACTTTTTCTCTTAATTAACTGAAAAATAATCACACTCAATTGAGATCATGAATATTTGAAATGCCTTAAAAATAAGTAGTTGCCACAAAATAAACCATTAATCACAAATCTTACTCACCTAAGAACTAGAGAACATAAAGAGGAGACTAATTTTTTTCTTTATAAAAGCAGTTACAATTTTGCAGACTAAAAAAGCCGCTGTGACCATACCCATAGGTATGAACCAAATGTTCTAGCAAGAAAGAAGCTTGTGGGGGGAAAAAATCATTTATCCCATTATACATAAACTTATTTGAAAACCTATGAAGCTTCTGAAGTTGTTCGGTCAACTTTATAATGGAAATGAGAGAGTTTAGATTAAATATGAGAATAAAAGGAGTTGCAAAATGGGAGATGGGAGCTGAGACAACTGAACAAGAGAAAATTGTGCTTTATTATAGCCAAAGAGAACAGAAAAGTCCATTTTCCTGGGACTCTCCCTCCTTCTCCTCATATTTAGGGTAGAAAAAACAAGCCATCCATCCAACTAGCTACTCAACCAATTAGATCTCTGAATGATATTATTCACATAGACAACTTCTTGCTTCAAAGCAGAAAGTCCATCCTATAGAAAGTAAAAATAAATGCAGCTTTTTATAAACAAGATCAACATCAGGGATACCAAGAGCAAAAGGTCAGCGGTCCCCAAAACCTTTTTGGCACCAGGGACCAGTTTCATGGAAGACAATTTTTCCATGGACTTGGGGTGGGGGGCGGGGAGGCGGAGGCAGGAGGGTATAGGAAGTGATGGGGCATTGACCTCCTACTGTGCAGCCTGGGGTGGGGGGAGTGTTTCCAACCACGGACAGTAGTGGTCTGAAGCTCAGGGGTTGGGGACCACAGCTATAGGTCACTACTTGAGTCAATGTTTTTCTATTAATTCAGTTTACAGCTAATGTACTAGGAGATAATGATTTGAAATGCAGTAACACATGCACCCAAAATACACTCATGATCTGTTATTCTAGTTCCCTACATAACCACTCTTTCACTAACCATACAAAGTTCTCCAGTAGAACCTGCACATTTGTAAAATGCTCTCCTGATGTTGACATTGCATTATAAATGATTAAGAAAAATTACAGAGACAATTTGGAAAGAGAAAAAAGGCATTTTGGCCCACCTTTTCCCACTCAGCTTATCTACATGTAATAGTCATAGCCAGTAACTACTTACTAAGCTTTCAATAAGTGATTGGCACATATGTAGGTAATAAACACATATACTCCTTGTTCAGCAAGATTTAAGGGACAAGGCATAATTAGAGAACATGAAAAAGTGTCACCAAGTTAGCAAACATTCATGCCATAACATGACATAGGACAGGAGACACAGTCAGGAGTGGGAGCCTTGGAAAAGGAGTATTCTATACAGCCCTCCACAGAAATGGGTGCATCGTCATCAGCAGTGGCTTTGAACCTGGATGGGCACAGAAAAATATGATTGCCATCTATAGTCTCTTAATGACCTCCCCATACTTTACCAACTCCATTCTCATTCATCTAGCCAATCTGGAAGATGAGATGAGAAGAGAGAAAGCGAGAGGGTGAATGTGAATGAGAATAAATTTCAAGAGGGGAATATGTAGCACACAAGTTATTTCAGGATTTCATGCTACTGCATATCGGGAAACGTTAAGTGGACAGCCAAATGCCATCCTGCTTTATCAGAAAGGAGCTAGGAATTCAAACCTTACAGGAAAATAAAAATTCATAGGAGGAAAAAAAATGAAAACCTTGACATTAATGAAAAAAAAGTATATGATATTATAGTTATTGATCTGCATGAACACAATGGCCCCATTTGATAGATTTTTACTTCTTTCATTTTAGATCTTCACAGAACTCTAAGTCACACTTAAATGCTGAAGTAGCTTAATCATCAATGGCTTAAAGTGTGGAATATTGGCTAGGCACAGTGGCTTACTGTGTAACCCCAGCACTTTGGGAGGCTGAGGCGGGACGATCACTTGAGGCCAGGAGTTCGAGACTAGCCAGGGTAACATAGTAAGACCTCGCCTCCACAAAAAATAAAAGTTAAAATATTTGCCAGGTGTAGTGGTGGGCACCTATAGTCCCAGCTACTTGGGAGAGTGGGGCAGGAGGATTGCTTGAGCCCCGGAGTTGGAGGTTGTAGGGAGCTATGATATGCTACTGCACTCTAGCCTGGGTGACAGAGTGAAACCTTGCCTCTAAAAAAATAAAATAAAAAATTTGGAGCATTTATTATAGAAGTATTCTATCATGTTTAATAAGGTAAACAAGTAAGGTGGTGTTTTCAGCAAGAAAATAGAATTGATCCTGGAATATATTTGATTGAGTTTGCCCAACCCAAAAGATAGCCTCAATAGCTTGGGGCAGAATCTTGAAAAAGTCTGGAAAAACCTATAGAAAGCAATGAGCCAAACCAATGATCAATCATTACCATATAAAACCACAATCCTTTTTGGTATCATGTAGTATTAAGTGGAAAATGTTCAAGAAAATACTCTAGAGATATGTTTTCTTATATAATATTCCTATTACAAAAGTATATAGAAGACTATTATTCAACCAAAATTTACATCTTTCTACTATATGATCATCTACATTAGTGTTTAAAATTCTAATGCCTAACAAATATAATGTGTATGCTTTGGATTCTCACTCAAAAAAAAAATCTATAAAAAGAGACAGTTTCTGAGATATGAGGAATTTGAAATGGATTGCATATTATATGTCCGACTTATTGTTAATTGTGATAATGGCACAGAGGCCATGTGAAAAAGTGTCCATATGTTTACAATATACACACTAAAGTATAAAGAGGTGAAATGCGATTTGTTTTAAAATATTTCAGCAAAGAAAAAGTTTTTATAATTATTGAATCTGGGTAATGGGTTTATTGAAATTCATGTATTACTTTTCAGAGTTGTGTGTAAATTTGAAATTTTTCATAATTTTTTTAATCATCTAAAAATATTGTATTATCTAGACGTACTCCTAAAGGACCCTACTAAGAGACAGGGGAAAAAATGCCTTACAAGATTTAAAAATTGAGATACAAAAATCATAAAATTGATATTAATATTTTTAGAGCCATTCCTTTATACAGCTAATCAGAATTTCATCTAATTGAAGAAAAATTTTTAACGAAGACCCTGTTAAAATTTCATATTAAATGACTCATAATGCTTTATTACAAAGCAACAAAATATCTATGTATAAAAACATTGTGCCTTTCACAAAAAGCAGCCTTTTCCCTGATACAAATGTTTAAAATTCACAATATACTCTTTCTATCTCAAAGACTTTTTACAAATTATTTTCCTTCTTTAGGTAAAATTATATGATGAGAAAGAACCAGGCAAAATTTCTCTAAATAATGTATAGCAAAGGTTTAAAAAAAAAAAAAGCTTCCAGCCAAAAAGACTAACTGGGGAAAATGAACATTTTCAAAAGCATTTTGGAACCTTATTCCACTTCTGTGCTAAGCTCTCTTTTTCCTCCCAAAATACGTCATTTAACTGTCTGTCAGAATAACTCTTGCCCATTCTACCTGATCACTCTCCAAAGCTGCAGTTTTTCCTGGGTTCACTTCTCAATGACAAGCTGTTCAAAACAGAGAGCACCTATCAAAACGAGTATGATCATCTGCTCCTTTCAGGATATACTGCTGTCCATCAGGAGAAGTAATTAATGGGCTGATTATGTATGAAAGCGCCATCCCATCAGTTTGCTGTCTGGCTTGAATAGCTCATATCAGCTCTTCATTCATGCCAAGTACGCTCACTGTCCGGAAGCATGATAAAGCCGTCCCTTCTCTTGGATTTTTCCCTCACTATTCAAAAAACAGTGTACCAGAACTATGTGTTACAGAAGATCAAGGAGAACAGAAGAAATCCCTTCATCCTCTACAGAAAGGAAGCAAAGGGACTGCAAAGTTGGTAAAGAAAAAAACAAGGAAAGCAAGAGAGTGCAAGGGGACATCCATGCTTCTAGTCCAGATCTTTTTTCCAAAGCAGCTTGATTTGGGAGCATGTGTAATTCTGAAATATGACAAGCAGAACTTTTCCAGAGGGGAAAATGTCTATAGAAACCACCAGGATTTCTCATTGCTGAAGCATTCAATGAATTTTTAATAAGTTCTGAACACTCAGATTGTCTGTGGTCAGATCAACTGCTGTTACCAGATAAAGGCAAAACTCACCCTTCTGGTTCTATAATCCTATCCAAATGGAGTCTTCCTCCAGCGCGTGCTGCCCTAACTAACGCTTCAGGATTATCGGAATACAGATACAAAGACACTGCAAGAAATAAAACACACTGGGAAAAGAAAACACAAAAGAAACATAGAGAAGGCATTTCAGGTACCGAAGCTTACTATTTCCAGCCAGAGTTCAAATTACTGAGCTTCAAACAAACCACTGCCAGGTAAGATTTAATTTTATAATGTTAATTTATATCTTGCCTACTGAAATTAATCTGCTCATGCTGTGAATGAGTGAGGTGGTTTGAATTTCAAGCAGTCCTTCCTAAAGCTTTATGCAGATTTAAGCTTTCTGAGGTAAACATTTGTTTTTACTTATGCTGCATAACAAGTTACTCATAACTAGACAATAAAACGTCCAAAAAAATCTCATTCATTTTTTGTTGGATGTGTCCCATCTTTGCTTCATTTAAAAAAAAAATCCCAATTTTGTTTTATTTAATAGCTTGAAAAAAATGCATGAAGAGAGCCCTAAATGGTGCATAAGAGCCATTCACAGACGCTATTTACCAACCATAGTCAAATACTTTGGTTCCCAGGGTACTTGGTAAAACAAAGAAAAATTAATGACCATTTTAAATATTTCTATTAATGCATAAGAACAAAGCTTAATGATTGATTTTTATTGTTAGCAAGAAAAAAATAATCTGTGCTATCACTCTCATTCACACTAAAGAAAAACAATCTCTAGTAAATTAAGTGTATAACACTCTTATAGAATGGGGTTAATTTACCCTGAAGATATTACGCATGTTTTTATAACATACTAAATGAGGACATTTTTCTGATTTAACAAAAGAACAAAAAGATGTCTGGTACCTTAAAACTTCAAAAGCTTTAACTCAGATCAATGGTCCAAATTGTACTGTAAAATACAAAGCACTAGTGAAGCCATCAAAGAATTTTAAAGGGTACAGTGTTTTTTAGAAATTCCCTAGAAATCACTCCATAATGAGACTTTTAGAGACTAGCTCTTGTAAAAACAACAGAAAGGAATTATCCAACCTCCTTCACCTGATATTTTAATTTCCCACATGGATTTTTAGCAGAAAGTCAACCATATTAGTTTTCATTTAAATTTAATTGGAAAAGTTAGGTTCAAAGCATAATCATATCATAAAGAAGTCCTACAATAACAAAAAAAATATTCCTAGTACTCTAGAAGAGAGGAGATAAGGAAAACAATAAAAGAAAGTCACACCAAAATACGGAGATCTGATAACACAAGGAAAGTTATCAGCAGTGATTATTCAATACTTGTCTAAAAACAAATTTGAAATTCTTCTCTTCCAACTCCCTGAATTCTTTCCTTTTTCCAAATTTTAACTGAGAGTGAATTACATGATCCCTTCACTCTTTTCAAGACAGTCTATAAAATAACCTTAAATATTGTAACTCTTTTGCTTCTGAAGTCATTACAGAAATTCACCTGTCATTTCCAGTAACAAAGGAAGCAGCAACATACAAGCAGTGATTGTATAATATACCAATCTGTTTCGGAGAAAAATGTTTATTTATAAACCTCAAAATACTTCATTTTTATACCAGACATAACTAAAAGTATTATTTGTTTACCTACATTGAGACTTACCTGAACCCTTAAGGGTTCTTTTCGCCTGTTTCCTTCTTGTTATGATATTATCCTTTGTAAACTGACATGCTTCAAAAATATGTATATATTTTAAGTGAAAAATACTAATCAATATTTCAAAGCATAATTAAAGATGTTTTAAATTAATTTGGGCAAAAATATGAGCTTTGTAATATTATGCTCAAACAATTTGCTTTCAAAATAGAATTAAAGGGGGCATAAAATAATATTCCTTAAGTCTTCTGGATTTTATTTACTCATTGTAATGTAAACAGAGACTCATGTCCCACTCATTTGGGAGCACTGCTTCTGTAACTTAACTTTTAATGACAATGGATGTGCAAAGGGACACTACCCCTCCACCCCATTTGGTCCTTGCCCCAGTGAATACTCACTTTCCTTCCTATCTGAATCAAGGCTCTTCTCTGTAACAATCCATTCTGAAAAATGATTATTGAAGTTTCGATAACAGCTTTCAAAAAAATACCCCACAGCAATTTGGGATAATCTACATTTTCCTCATTTTGGTGAAAAAGTGAATAAAAAATTAAAAATTGCTTCAACTTATCATCTCATGGGTACAAATGGATAAGGGATTTTATGATAGCACCAGAAGATCTGGTTTTCCCTGCTGTTGACAGAATTAACAATTAAAGAGATTTTGAACATTTCTGGGAAGTGTTCAATGACTGCCTACTTGTTTCTGTAATTTAAGATGTATTTTATTCATACATATTATATAGACATATTGTAAAAGTAATATGCTTGTATGTTATTGATTTCTTTCATAAAAATGCAGCAAATATTTTGACTACCATATCCTTATAATGATATCTCTTACTATATCCTGAGATTCTGGTCATTTTAAATCATCCAAAAGCTGTAAGGTTTTTGTTTAAACCATGATAACATAAAAATACATACATAGTTCAAAATAAAGCACATCCATTTAGTGTCTGTTGAGATAATAATCTTAAAAAGAAAAGTCATTTTTCCTAAAGTAACAAGCAACATAATTTTGTATATAAAATTAGAAACATACTTAAAATTCATTTTTATGTGTTAACATTTAAAGTGACTGACACTGCATAATATTTTTAAATGCATTAAAGGTGTATTTACTGATATCTGCATTATTATAACTTTAAAATTTTTTAAAGAATATTCTCATTCCAGTAGAATGGCAAAGTGTTTCAAGCTTAACTCAATGGGGTATTTCAACAAGCCAGTATATTTGTTCCTTATTATGGTTAATTTTCTTTATGAAGTGACCAAATTTGAATAAGGATGTAGTTCATTTTGAAGATTCATCTCCTCTCCAGTTTCTTCCTGCTGAAAGAGAATAATCTTTGGTTTGTGACATCACAATCTGTGGCAGGGGAAGTGGCTCTGATATCAAACAGATGATTATATCCTTTCAGTGTGAACTAGCTGCAAAGCGATGTGAGCACTATCATTTCAAGTCATTTCACTGAGATGCTAAAGAGATGCATGACAGGAACTGAATTAGAGAAAGATGCTTTTACTGCATTTGTCACTTTTTCAACATCAACTACAACAGATAAAAGTACCATCTCACAGTTTTCTTCATTACTAATTTGAAAAAGAGAATAAATATCACGTTAGTTAAGTCCACAAATGATAATAGCATGGGAATGAGGAAAATACCAGGAAGCAAGCAAACAATTATGAAAGAGGAACATAGAGAACTGAGGAATAGGTACAAAATTTCACCTTGGTTGGAACAGAAATACTGCTCCTACTCAGGAAATTGAGAAAAGTTACCAGTACATTCAAAATGGGAAAGACAATGTCTCTGAATGAGAAAGAGATCCCTAAATATAGATTATAAAGTGATCCCATGACATAGATTAATTAGTATGTGACATATAAACTAGTATTGTAACGTGAGGGCGGGGAGGGGGCTGGTTAACGCCCTTCTAAGAAAACACGAATTTGTAAAAAATAAATAAATAAATACAAGAGTGTGAGAGAGGAATCTCTTTAATTAGCAAAACTACTGTGTTCTGTGAAAGTCTTCCACAAAAATTTGCAAAAAGGTAATAAGAATTAGGGCTCAACAAAGGAAACAAAAATGAGAACTCCTCTTACAAACATACACAATCTCTCCTCTTTTTATAATCTTTGTTTACAACCATAGCTGCCAAAGGACAAAGCAGACCAACCAATCCTGAACACACGTGTGGTTTATCCTTTGATTATTGAAGATATCCTGATTCAAAATATCAGTCATTTGGACTTACCCTCCTAGCCTCAGAGCCTGTATAAATACTAGGAGTAAAAAAACAGTAACAACTCCATGCATGATTACAAGCCACGCTGAAGTCTTGTTATCTATATTTACACAGTTTGCCTGATACAATGGTGTGCTAGAGAATTCTTAAAGCATTTATTCAGTCCTGTGTACTGGTTCATTACAACCACTGCATTATTCAACAGTTGCCTGAAGAGCCTGACATCCTCCATTTTTCATGCTGGAAGTAGCAGTGAAATAACTCAAGAATCCGTACCCATCAGAAAACATTACCACTTTTATAGATCCATTTTTGATGTCACATTGTTGTCACGGTCAGAATATGTGGGCCTTCCCATTTACTGGTTATCACTTTAACAAAACAGCACTAAATAATGTGTTCTTTGAGTAGCAAAAGCCAGAGACAGTTTCCAGTTATCAAATAAAAATCCTCAGCTGTTTATATAACTTTTTGGTACAATGATCTAGATATGCTGGTTGGTGCATAATCTAAATCTATCAGGCTAGTATATAACAGTGCTATTCTAATATTTAATCTTTCATCAATTGCGTATCTTCCTTTCATGTGTCTGCCAAGGGCATAGTCTTCCACATGCAGTAATTTCTGGGAAACTTGTGGTAATACCTACAGATTGAGTTTTTCATGCCTGGAAACATCCATAGCACTTTGATGATACCTGTTTTATAACACCTTATTAGTTTGCATTGAAAATCTATTTATATACTTGCCCATGAAACCCTGCATTCCTCATAGTTGATGGCCTTAAGAATAAAGACCACGTCTCATTTATTTGTCTATTCCCGAGGTAAGCCCAGCACTAGTTAATCAACAGATATGTTAAATGAATGTGAAAATGTATCCTAATACATTCTTGAGAACAATCCCAAACAGGTGGAAGAAGAGTGATCCTAAAATATACCTCGGTTTTACTTCACTGATAATGGGCAAATAGGTCAACTACAGAGACATCTCAATATGTGGGCCTTCTGGAGCAGTTACAATGAAATAATAGCTATCAAGAGATCATATCTGTCCAGGACATTATATGATATTATGAGATATGCAAATACAGGATAGCAAGTTTATCCCTTATACTTTTGCTGTATTTGATACGGTGGAAATCACATTTGCCATACCATATTGTGATCTAGAATTTCATTAATAGTCCAAAAGGATCTAAATTGGTCTTGCTATTAAAAACTGATTTCAGGGGAATTTGGATAAGCATTTTGCAAATGAAATGGAAGAGTTACTGCAGTCAGCTTCCTACTTAAAGGTGAGGCTGGGGAAGTGACACACTTAAAGTCTCACATTTATTCCACTCTATTCCCTCCCTCCCCTACTCTCTTTCACTCTCTGTAAAAAACGAATCTCTATAAGTTATCTAAGACAAACCTCCTTCCTGAGCTTGACAGTCACAGCATCATCAGATCTGTGACAGATCTGTTATCTGTTATTTGTTATGTCAACAACGGCAATCTCTTTAAAAGTAGGGACAAAGGCTAAATGCTATGCAGCACCTCAACCTCTATGATAGAAATTAAAATAAGAGTGTTGAAACAGGCTGGCATCGCCTTAGAATTTATCAACATGTGTGTCAGGGTGGAGGCAGCTGCAGGCTGGCGATGCTCAGGGCATGTGAACAAATGCAGGCACAAGTCCTCACAGAAATCTGTGGTTTTATATCGGTGAGCACAACTCAAGATTTTGGGCTTTGATGTTCCACGATTTTTTAACAGTGTTACATTCTTTCAAAGAAGATCTCAGATAAAATGTCAGGATATAAAGCATACAGAAGCAGATCTGCTCCAGCTGTGTTGAGATAGAAAGCCTAGAGCCCACAGGTCCCCTTCTCAACCCATCTCTC
Source organism: Avahi laniger (assembly GCA_963575035.1). Taxonomy (NCBI): domain Eukaryota; kingdom Metazoa; phylum Chordata; class Mammalia; order Primates; family Indriidae; genus Avahi; species Avahi laniger. The sequence continues at coordinate 11,446 of CAUYSK010077941.1, read as the reverse complement.
CTACACTCTCCCCTCCACACACTTCTTGGACACCTTCTAAGGTACATCCGTTGTAATTGTCCTGCCAGCAAGAGGATTCACAAATGAAATTTCACTTGCAAATGAAATTAAAGAAATACTACAATCAGCTTCCTGCTCAAAGATGAGGGTGGGGAAGTGACACACTTAAAGTCTCACATTTATTCCATTGTATTCCCCCCTCCCCCACTCCCTTTTACTCTCTGTGAAAAATGAATCTTTGTAAAAGTTATCTAAGTCAAATCTCCTTCCTGACATTGAGAGGCACAGCATCATCAGACCTGTTACATTATCCGTTATTTGTTATGCCAACAATGGCAATCTCTTTAAAAGGAGGGACAAAGAAAAAAAATACATGTTTTTGATTTCATATGGGCACTGCCAAACACTCTAATTTACAATTCCTGGTATATATCAAGCAATAGCATTTTCTAGTCCAAGAGGGCACAGGTTGTAAAACAGCACTGCTTAGACACACAGAATGCTACTCAATTATTCTGTTGCCTAAACAATCATCAACGATCAAGACCTAGGATTCAAATAAATTGCAAGTTGATTAAAAAAAAAAAAAAGGACGAAATTTGGATTGGAATATGCCAGAAGTAACTAAAATTAACAAAATCTCAGAAAATTATATCATTTGCAATCAAGAAGGCATAGAAATAAAAACAGTGAGAATTTGTTATAATAGGACTCAGAATTCAAAGTGGGAAATCAACAGAATTTAATTGCTGGACATACCAACAGGTGCCCTGTATGATATTACTCTACCTAATAAAGTTGTGCAAAACATTTGAGTTATTTTTAGTTGTTTTCAGGTTTGTGGGTTGTGAAATTTGCTTGACTTTGAGAGTGAGACAGGGTTCAAGTATTTAAAATTGAGCCTCCATATATAACTAAATATTATATTTAGCAGGATATATTGGATAAAATCAACTTCAAAAAAGAGGAAATATGATCTTCCATCTAAAAAAGCCCTGTTTCAAATACTGTGACACACTGGTTACGTAATAACTTATTCGTTTCCATCCAGTGAACATCTCCAGCACTGTCCTAGTCACTAAATATTTCTCATAACTATTATTCCAAAATCGCAAATGATTCCTATTTTGAAACCAATCTCCTCAGTGAGCAATGTCTTTTTTTCCTAAAATGCTTTAAATATTGTAAAATATATTCTTGAGATTTTATTTAATTTTTCAATATTTTATTATGAATTATTTCAAACAGACAACCAACACCCATGTACTTACTACCTACCTTTAACAAATATCAATTTTTGCCATTCTTGCATCAGATTTTTTATGGCCTCTCCACAAATAGATACGGGAAGAAAAACTCCAGCAGGCATAAGTACAAATATATATTTATATTCTGTAAGTATATTAGGAGCTAGTTATAATTTAAACATCTTTATTAAGGCTGTTAAGTATCAGGAGTAGGACTTTTGTAGCCATAATTATAGAAGTATCTTCATTACAAATATTTTAAATAAATGTAAATATGAAGAGACAAAGAATTTTTAATATAAATTTATTGTACCTTTCATGTCTCAGATGCCCAGCTGAACTTTTGAAACAAATACCCTAGGCATAGAATCATAGTCTACTTTCTTTTTCTGTGTCCTCTCTTCTCATCCCTGAGTCAGCCGGCCTCCTGTGGTATAGTGACATCCTGGCTAGAAGTAAAATAGTATCATAGGGTCCTTTGGGAAGGAAACCAACTCCCAACGGTGATTTCTTATATGGAAAAGAGATACTTAAACTCATGGTCACAAAGGCATGAACTAGTTACGGCCAGGTTAGTGTCTTGTACAGAAAAAAGAATGTGGGGCTCGAGTTGGTACCAAAGATCTAGGAAGGCTGAAAGGGTCTATCTCTTTCCTCTAACAACAGTCAGAAAATCCACTCACTACCATTTTTAGAAACAAATAAAAACCACAACAATAACTGCATTTAAAGGGAACACAAAAGGCTGGACTTCTTACATGAGACAGGGAAGCTTGCCTTCAGGACAGCAGTTGAGAATGAGCTCTAATACATACACCCTGAGACATATTGTTTCGCATATGTTGGTACCACAGAAAGGTCATCTGATTAACATTTCAACAAATGCAGAAAATGAAACACATTCAAACCAATCCTCCCCTCCTCATCACTCCATCCTACTCTCCCTTACCTTTATTCACAAGTACATGGAACGATGCCCATCACAACAAATTCCAGGTGTAAACATTCACATTCTCCTTTGTTAGGAGGCCGTGTCAGCGTACTTAGATTCCGGCTGTCGTATGCCAGCCCATTTACCTCACTGAGCACAATTCGCATGCTCCTTCTCCTTCAAGGACACTTCGAAAGAAAGGATGATCCACGCATATTATCCTCCTCATTACAGCCCTGTATGTATGTCTGTGAAAAATCTGAGCCTTGAAATTCTTGGACTATTTCTATAAGTGGAGAATCAAAGATTCTTTGTTATACTCTAAGTTTCCAATAATATGGAAACTTGAGGCAAGTTAGTCCTCCCTGTTGAGGCAGCCAGGTTTAAATTAGAAAAGACTGTTTCGAAATTCACTATTCCTATTTAAAACTACCAAAAAACTTAGAAATCTGAGCCCAGAAAAATTTAAGAGATCCAAGCAGATGAAGAAAGAAGAAAATTTCTCCCTTATCAAAACCAATGCAGATGGGCCATTCTGAACAAAGTGGTACTTATGTATTATTAATATTTCCTGAGCACCCTCTGAACATGTTGTGGTACTAAACTATGGCAAATCCACTCTAGACACAGGTGGTTTCCTGAGGGAGGGGAAAAAAAAGGAAAATAAGTACATTTAAAAGTAGAAATAAGAAAGTATGAAAAAGCATAAAAATTAGTCCCTAAAGGGTCTGAGTAAAACAGGTATCAGCCTTAGTGTTTCCCTTCCCATGATGCCTACACCCAAGAATCATTAGAAGGATATAAATCACAAACATAGAAACCAGAGAGTAATATTCACTTTTATCCTAAAAGTCCCAAGTCTTAACAAGAGCAAATGTGTGAAAAATGGATGGAAGAAAGAGATGTATGTCCGTGCCAGGCAAGAGCAAGGAGAAGGGGCAAAATAAGATAGACGGAAAAACAGACACTAGATAGGAACTATTGGCACATGTATTAATAATATGCCAGGTTTCTTTTTCATCCCATACATACCTGTTTAGGAAGGTCTGTGTACTTGAGAATATCCCAAATTTTAACTCTGAAAAAAAATCATGTTTTATATAGAACCCTCTACTACTTGCCCTCTGCGTACCAATCTGATTATAGTTTACCCCAAAGGACACAACCAAAAAGGAGTCAGCTCTTAAATCCCTCTCCAAAGTAAAAAATGGAATTCAAATGGGTTTATGACTGCATTGTCTATGAACCTAGAGAAAATACTCTTAATCTGAGTAATTCCTCTCCAAAATATACCTGTATGGCCTTAGGTTGAACCCCAACCTATATGAGCCTCAGTTTCCCCATCTGAAAAATGAAAGATATGGACCAAATGACTTCTAAGATTATTTTCAGGATGAACATTCTATGATGTCCCTAAAGACTGAAGAAAAAGACACCAAGAGTTCAAAACATACCAACTTTACTCAACTAAGAGTAGTTAGTTTGGCATCCTCAGGAATCCTGAAAGGGCACATGCAGAGAAGCAGTAAGGACCTCCAGTGGTCAAGAAAAAGGCAACCTATATGTGCCTGTATATTTTTCTTTTATCAATTGCTGGTTATTAGAGGAGCAGGAACAATCCAATAGATTTATGACTGGTATTAGAAAAAACCATTTAGGTGAATACTAACTTGTTTTAGCTATGAATTCACTTATGTGATGATAGTTCTTTATTCTCTGGGTTTCAAAACAAAAATCAACTCACTTTTTCATTATAATTTTAAAGAGAAAAAAGGATAAGGTTAACAAGAGAGAAGATTTAGGATATCCTGGTTAGGTCAGGGCGATTTTTTTTTTAGTAAACTAGTATGGCTCATAGCAACCAGGCACAGCAGAGAGGAGGTACAAGGAAATCAAACATGTAGAGCTGAAGATACGTTATTTTAAAGTCATATTAGGAGCAGCAAATTCTTATCTAGAAATTATACTGTATAGCTGACAGACATATACACTCCCACACAGACTAGGTTTAATAATATCTTTTGTTAGCAGCACACCTTTCAAGAATCACTGCACGGGGATTATCTTAACTTGACAAGACTTCACTGAGACAGCCTGCTCTAAAATGATCTCACTTTACCTGTTGCTTTACTTATGTAAGGCTGTTCTAGTACAGTCCCACATGTGAACACTCCAAATGTACTGCCTCCCAGGCAACACTCTCTCTGATTTCTCCAGCTGTGGGCTGATGGTTGTATATGACATGAGCACAAACTATGAATATTAACCATACATGTATGGGTTTCCTGGAAGAGGTACCCTGAGAGTAGGCAAGGCATAAATGAGTACATTACAGGCTTGGACATTACAACACGTAGTCAGGTGCCTAAATAGCAAAGAAAAGGGAGTGGCACAGAGGAAAGAGAAGCAAGGTCTAAAGATAAACTTGATTCACAACTCAACCCATTTATCATTATCTGTACACAGAGAGCTCAGAATTACTTCCTGCTGTAAGTAGAAGTATAGGCAAAGACCTTAACTAAATCCCAAATCCCATGTATACCATATGCAAATAAATCATCAAAAGAGTATGAAAATTACTGACAATACCATTCTCACTTCAAAATATAAGGGAAAAATATAGCTCTCATAGCTAAATCTAGCCTATCGTAAAAATGGTGTCACTAGAGCCTCCAATCAAAACCTGAAAAAGATTAACCTAGGATTCAGAAACAGTTTGCAAAATACTCTCTCACTGTAAAATAGGAATCATCATTGAAAAAAATGCTGTGGTCTACTGAAGTCACACCAAGTTTATGTATGAATATGCAATCACAACTTTTCCAAGACTCCTCCCCAGTCTTCGCACCACACCTTCTTAATTTTCTCCCAAAATTGTGGGGAGGAAATTGCTGAATAAGAAACCTGAGAGGTAATATGAAAAATATTAAGAATAGTAATAACTTATCAATTTTCCTAAAAAATGTGAAGCAGATGAATTTCATTTAACTTTCAGCATACACAGCTTATAACATTCAATTATCTTTTTGGCTCGAGTTAATAATTATCAGCAGTCAAGAAAAACTCAAATCCATGCTAGAGCTCCTACATATTCCCTCTGTCATAATAACACAAGACAGATAGTTAAAATAAATTCATATTTTGATTTCCAGATTTTTCAGGGTAAATGAAACAAGTAGCAAGTAATAAGAGTATTGCCTTCATTGCCATGACCAAACTTAAAGGTGCCAAATTAAATAACATAACCAACTTTTTTTTAAGTAGCCAAAAGCTTTTTTAAAAAACAGATACTAGACAAAGGGGGAGGGGCAACACAACTAATTCCAAACAATGAAATGACTCATTTTCTATGTAATATACCAAAAGGGCCTACTGCTGCCCACTGTATGTATACCTCCGAAGGCAACAGTACAATATAAAGAATAGTAATGGGCTTTGGAATCGGACTGAAAGGAATTCATTTGGCAGTCCCATCACATACTAGTTAAATGACCTTAAGCAAGTTACCTAACTTCCTTGAGCTTAATGTACCTCATCTGCAAAATGGTCTAATACTAACAGTGCAGGATTATTTTGAATTTAAATAAAATGCATATAAAGTACCAAATATCCAGCCAGATACTGCATAAATAAGAGCTGTTTTAACACAGTTGTTTACACCTACACCTCTTCTGTCCTCTGCCCCCCAAATTAAGGTAGGGCTTAGTCAACCTAATTCAGAGGTTGGCCCCAATAAATTTTACAGCAATGCTGATGTCTCAATTTCAAATTCCTTTAAGATCATCCATCCCCTCTCTCCAGAAACCAACCCCGCTCTCTCCACCCAAACCCTACTATAATGACTCCAAGAATTAAAAATGCCATGCTCTGCAAAACTAGAAAAAAAAAAAAATAGCCAGGCATTGTGGCACATGACGTAGTCCCAGCTACTCAGGAGACTGAGGCAGGAAGATTGTTTGAACCCAGGAGTTCAAGGTTGCAGTGAGCTATGATTGTACCACTGCACTCCGGCCTGGATAACAGAGAGAGGCCCTGTCTCTAAAAACAAAACAAATTAAAAAAAAAGGAAAAAAATAAATGAATGTATGTCTGACAATAACTCATTTCTAAAATCTCTTCTGGAGCAAAGCAATAACATATGGTTAAGAGGTCAAATCTCAGTCCCAATAGATTGATCAAATTCAATTTGATTGACTGCTATTAACCCATCATTGCCATTTAAACCTTGATCATATTTTTTTTTAAGATTTTACCAATTTTTGAAAATGCTACAAATCTTTACCCATATCTAACACTGTACCAAATACTACTATTACTGACTTTCTGTTACTAAATTCAAAAATCTAAAGAAAAATCTGTCTCGATTATGGGGTAGCTGAGAATAGCAGTAAGGAATAAATGGTTATGTTGCATATCAAAATATCACGATGTTTTCCCCCTACAAATCTAAAAACACATTAACCACATTGTCTCTCTAGACTAGCCCATTTGGACAACACCTCTGAAGCAACAATGGCCACCCCAGAATTATCCCAACTTCCAGGGGAGAGCAGCCAAATGTTGGCATGTTCTGGGTGGCTGCTGGATCCCAGAAGTAAACCGGGACATGTTTACTTCTCACTAATCAACTCCTACTGGGGTCACTTTTGGAAGCCTGCACCTCCTAACTGCATGGACTCCATGACTGTCTCTTGTATAAGAAGCAAAACATTAAGCCAGGCTTTTCTGAGCAATGGATTATAGATAGGAATATATAAATAACTTGGGATACACCTAGCCGTATACATACATACTATATACATAGAGTGCGTGTATATACCGTACATACATACGTATGGCTCTTACTTGGTAATCAACAAATGCTAAAAATAAAATAAGCTTTTTGTAACTGATAAATGAGGAAGAAATTAAAATCAATTTTTGATGTTTCACCTTGTTTCACAAATGCACCCTCATTAACCCCATTCAGTTAATATAAATGTTTCCACTCGTCAAAGAAATTGACGGAAGGGTCAATGACACAAGAATGACACTATTTATAATATAGATAGCTCTGCAATAAAGCATAAATAAAAAGGTCAAGTATTTAGTCATTACAGCTTGACCTCTTGTCTGAGGCCATTCTTGGCCTCCTTCTGAGAGAACTGATTCTTCTGAACCTTTATGGAAAAACGGTATATTTGCATAGCCCCGAAATATTTCCCCAAAACCAGGTCCTGCTGGGGCTGCGTGCCCTGAGTTCTGCCCAGACAGACCCCGTCTCTGTGACTTCCTAGATGAGGGGGGAAACCCATCAAGAAGGACAACTACCTGACCAACCACCACAGGCCAGTCGCAGACAGGGCTAGGCGAGGCCGTCTTGAGAGGCTCAGCCTCAGGCCCAACTAGGAACCTCCCAGTGTTCTGGGGCCTGGCTGCAGCTCCCCAGCCTCAGGGCTTCTGCCCCAGTGCCTGCTTCCAGCCCAAAGGCAGCTTCTTAACCAACCACCCTCTCCCAAGCTAGAGACTAAGTATAAACAATAAAGCTGCTTTTCTGCAGAAACAAACAAAAGAATATGTATCTTAGATAATGATATATATGTAGTTTTTTTTAGTTTCAGATAAATAATGAACACTATATGTAGATTTTAATGAAAATAATGTGGGAAAAATAGCAACTTTGAAGCCAGGCATACTTAATTTTGAATCCTGATTCTGCTACCTATTAGATATGTGAATTTTGTACAAATTGTTAACTTTATTTCCAAGGCTTAGTTTCAACATGTGTAAATGAAATCTACCCTATTAGGTTAAAGTTAGGATTTATTGAAATAGGAAAAGAGCCAATGTCACACCCCTTACACAGAGCCTACACTTGGTAGGTGTTCAGGAAATGGCAATGCTGACGATTGCCATCAGCGTGTTAGCTTAGCGTCACTTGCTGTTACCAGGTCACTAATGGCCACAGGGCTCCATTTATACACGCACACCTTGCCTATTTATTTTAAGCCTAACCGTTCTGAGAACACTGGATTTGTTCGCTTAAAAAACCTGGGTAAAACACTGCAGAACTATTGTAAAATTAACAGAAGCCAGGAGAACTGAATCATTAGGTTGAAAAAACTCCTTGATAAATCACCTGGCCTACTTTTACGCAGCAGGCAGGCCCGTTGTCGAATCCACGTCAGTTAAATGAGACCAAATCCATTTTGAAAGATTTTCCGTCGAGTTGATTCCCCAACCCTCCCTTAGATGCCCAGTTAATGCTCATGTACAAGATGCACACAAATAGCAAATCTAAATCTCCTGCATTTTAGTTAAGTATATTTGATTTTTTTCCTTTGTCTTTACAGCTTGAAACACATATGACAATTATTAAATCACTTCTCAGGCTTCTTTTGCTTAGCATCATAAACTTTTCATCATAGATCCCATTTTTCTGATTTTTAATCATCTTTCAAGTTTCCTGTGTCACCTCTGTAATTGCAGAAATTAAAATAGGTCAACAAATCCAACCAAAAAAACAAAGCTAAATAAAAGAGAAAGTGAGGTAATGATCACTATGTTTTGTTTTCTAATTACATATATTTGTTGGTACCAAGTGTGGATATTTTAATGCCAGCCCATGTTAATGACCTAATTTCAAATATGACTCACAGTATATTCTAACCCAACAGTTTCATTTTCTTTGCCTATAATTCTTAACTTTTGTATAGCACTTTATAATTTTTAAAATAATTCTACATGATCCTCACAACTACCCTAGATTAAATCAAGGCAATTGTTTGTTTTTGCTTTCTAAAAAAAGGATCTTCCAAGAGTTTCAGTCTCTCAAAGGCATGTAGCCAATGATAACCAAAACCCAAACTCAGATCCCCTGATACCCATCAGTCAAATGTTCCTTCCACTCTACTACCTAATACACATGCTACACACACTTAAGTTACTCTTACTGAAATATTAATAGATGACTTTACTATCACAGTCCTAAGGTTACAGTTGCCCTTTTCATAGCCCCTGAATTCATGTGTTTCATGCTTTTTATTTTAGAAGTGGTTCTACCACTGACCTTCAGTAAAGACTTTACCACAAAGATTCACTTATTCTCTCTTTATAGAGCAAGTAAAAAGAACGTATCAACTTCCACTCAATGATATTGACTGTATGCATTTATTTGCTCTCCTTCCCAAATTCCCCTTAAAAAGAAGAGTATGAGTCCGTAAGATAACCATAGAGAGAAGAGACAACAGCATTTGAGAGGAATGTGCTAGAAGCTGTTGGAACATAGCACCCAGATTTGACAATGCAGCCAGTTGTCTAACTGGAGAGTATCTGGAATGCACGTCATTTGATGATGCAGCCAGCATTCAACCAGAAGAACATCTGGAACACAAGTCAGACCCAAAAAAGATTCACTTATGTTCTCTCATTAAGCTATTTCCAGTAAGAATAATCTAAATTACCTAATAATGCAAGTAAACAAACATTCAGTGCATAACATGAACTTGAGCCGTTGCAGTCACTGCTAGGATCCTGTGGCTCAGCTCTGGGGCAGTGGGACCAGGAAGGTACCACAACAGCCAAAAATGGTGACAGTGAAAACAATGGCTGCTCTGGAGACCAAAATCTATCACCAAATCAAGTATTATTTGGTGACGTTAATTTGCCATGGGATTATTTTTTAAAAGGAAAAGATCAAACTGGATGAAAGCTGTTACCTCTGGAGATGATAAAACTCAACAGGTTAAACTACCTAACAACAAACTTTAATAGAAACCCTGAACAAATCAAAGGCAGAATTCATAGAAATAATGAAGATAAAACTAAAATCAGAAGATCTCCAAACAAACCTCTCTCTGATGAGTATAAAATGCTTCTCTGATAACTGATGAGTATAAAAAATGATGTAAAAACAAATTCATTTATATGAAAGGTTTCCCAACTCGGGCAACCTTTAGTGACATAAAAGAAAGATTAGAAGACAAAGGTCAATCACAAAACATTCAAATGAGAAAAACATTACACAAAGCATTCAAGGCATGCATATTTGCCGGGTTTGATAGTACTGAATCCCTAAAAAGTTTATAGAGACCTTTGGCCCTGAGCTGGTATAAAGATACAGACCTTTTAATACTTCTCATAGAAGATTACTTAGCAAAAAAGAATGAAGAAAGCAAGCGAAATAAAGTGTACACTAAATTAAAAGCTAAGCAAGAGCAAGAAGAAAAACAGACTGCTGAAGATACTGAAATAAAATCTCCAAATTAGATGTTTGCTGAAATTTGGAAGTGACTTAGATGATCAAACCTGTAGAAAAGATCCACACATTCTTTCCTCAAATCATAGGGAAATAAAATGGACAAACTTTATCAGTGGAGCAAAAGGGGCAATAATTCTACTTAAGGAAAAAGTTAAAGCAGCAATAAATAAAACCAAAGAAGCCAATAAAGGTAACCTACAATTACAGAATAAAGAAGAGACATGGAAAGTACTAGAAGGAGAGGACTAGAAAAAGAAACATTGAAAAAACTCATGAAGAATCAACAAGAATCTCTAAAAAAATGGGAATCAAAAGGTCACAGATTTAAAGGGAAAGAAAGCTGCCCAGGCTGGGTCTGCTAAAGGAAAAGTACAGTTTCAGGGCAAGAAAATGAAAATTGATGGCGATGATGAACCTTAAAAACAGACAAAGAAGAACCCACATCAAAACAACAGATAACACAAAATGGTGTTGGAGACCACTAGTTTAGCAAACAAAATTCTAGGTATTCAGCTGCTCTTATGTTTTGGAAGTTTTAAAAAAGAAAATCAAATTAGGTCCACTTCAATACTCAACTAGAAGAAAGAAAGGAAAGGTTTTTTTATCATTGGGGTTTTCCTGGGGGTGTGGGGCAGTTATCCAGAATTTTTAAATGTATAGCTCTGTTTGTGTTATTCCAGATGATTCAAATATCAAAGGGAATGTTCTTCCACTAAATTGCCTTTGTAATATAAGACTATATTAGCACAAACTATATGCTATTCAAGAAGAGAAAAAGTGAACTGAATCAATGAGAGCACCGCAGCTCCTGGCTGTCCCACCGCAGCCAGGAGTGGTGGCTGGTGCCTGCGGTCCCAGCTCCTGGGGAGGCTAAGGCAGGAGGATCGCTTGAGCCCAGGAGTTTGAGACCAACCTGGCAGCTGGGGCAACATAATGAGATGATGTCTCTTTAAAAAAACAAAACAAAAAACAAAGAAAACTCTCCTACTGTTTCATGGGAAGAAAAGGTTCAAGTTTTAATTAAAAAAT
>CAUYSK010077940.1:0-31059 GCA_963575035.1 Avahi laniger | reverse complement strand
ACTGGGGTTAGATGATATCTCATTGTGGTTTTGATTTGCATTTTCCCTGATGATTAGAGACTTTGAGCATTTTTTCATATGTTTATTGACCATTAGTCTATCTTCTTTTGAAAAGGTTCTGTTCATAGCTTTTGCCCACTTTTTTATGGGGTCGTTTGATTTTTCTTGCTGATTTATTTGAGTTCTTTATAGATTTTGGTTATCAGCCCTTTATTGGATATATAGCATGCAAATATTTTCTCCCATTCTGTAGGTTGTCTGTTCACTCTATTGATTGTTTCCTTGGCTGTACAGAAGCTTTTTAGTTTAATCATTTGTTAATTTTTGTTGTTGCTTTGATTGCCTTTGGGGTCTTCTTTATAAATTCTTTGCCTAGGCTGATATCTAGAAGAGTTTTTCTAATATTTTCTTCTAGAATTCTTATAGTTTCATGCCTTAGGTTTAAGTCTGTTATCCATCATGAATTAATTTTTGCGAGTGGTGAGAGGTACGGATTCTGTTTCATTCTTCTACATGTGGCTATTCAATTTTCCCAGCACCGTTTATTGAATAAGGATTCTTTTCCCCAGTGTATGTTTTGTCTGCTTTGTCAAAGATCAGATGGCAATATGAGGATGGATTTATATCTGGGTTCTCTGTTCTGATTCATAGGTCTATGTCTCTGTTTTGGTGCCAGTACCATGCTGTTCTGGTTTCTATAGCCTTGTAATATAGCTTGAAGTCTGGAAAAGTGATGCCTCCTGATTTGTCCTTATTGCTTAAGGTTGCTTTGGCTATTTGGGGTCTTTTCTGGTTCCATACAAAGTGTAGAACTATTTTTCCTAGATCTGTGAAAAATGACATTGGTATTTTAATGGGGGTTGCATTGAATCTGTAGATCACTTTGGGTAGTATAGCCATTTTAACAATGTTGATTCTGCCAATCCATGAGTATGATAGGTTTTTCCATCTGTTTATATCCTCTGCAATTTCATTTCTCAGTTTTTCATAGTTCTTCCTATACAGGTCTTTCACCTCCATAGTTAAATATATTCCTAAGTATTTTATTTCATTTGTTGCTATTGTGAAAGGTATTGGGTTTTTGATTTGATTCTCAGCTTGACTGTTTTTGGCATATATGAGTGCTACCGATTTGTATACATTGATTTCGTAACCTGAAACTTTGATGAATCTGTTTATTAATTCCAGGAGTCTCTTGGCAGTGTCTTTGTGGTTTTCTAGATGTAAGATCATATCATCAGAAAAGAGGGATAGTTTGATCTCTTCTTTCCCCATTTGGATAGCTTTGATTTCCTTCTCCTGTGTGATTGCTCTGGCTAGGACATCCAGCACTATTGAATTTATTCCATAAATCAATGTTATGTAATAATTTCTGTAGGATAGTAACCAGTTCTTCTTTAAAGGTCTGGTAAAATTTAGGTATGAAACCATCTGGTCCAGGACGTTTTTTGTTGGAAGATATTTTATTGCTTCAATTTTGATACTTGATATTGATCTGTTTGGGAATTCTGCATTTTAAGAATATGTTTCACTCTCCTAAAATAAAGCATAAATGTTAGGGCAAGATCAGGGCTCTTTGTCATTAACTTAACCTGGAGGGAGGTTGAGCACTGGGGCAAAAACATGAGCAGCGTGGGAAGAGACAATATGAAATTAAGATCAGTTTAAATTAGTAACGTCTTCTATGGTGTCATTGCTAAATAGCCAGAACGGTTAAGAGCAATCATTCCAAGCCAAGTTCTTGGCACTTCAGAAGGCTGCCACACTTTTTCCTCCAGATCAAGTGCTTAATTACTTCATTTGTCTGGGATCTCATTGTGGAACTCATTACTAAATCCATTAGGACCCAGAGGGTGTCAGAATGATTTAGCAGTCTTATAAATTTCTCTATATTGTCTAGTAATTCTCATTGTACATTAAATGCTTCAGAATGACAGGAAGATGTAACTTATCAAAATGACTGAGAATGACTTTGAAAACATCTTTTTCTCTTTTTAAGAGGAGAAAAGAGCTATAGAAAGAGTCTTTTAAATCTCCAAATTAGTATTTAACTAAGTTAGCACTAAACTTGCTCTCGTTCAAGCCCTTGATTGCTTTATTAGAAGTAATTGCTTATCTCGGTTTAAGAAAATTGGCTAAGACAGGTTACTCGCTTTCTTGTCTCAGTCATATAAACTTTATAGTTAAGTATTTTGAATGCATTTTAACTCTTAAGGTTGTGCAGGAACCTACAGAAAGAAGAGGTATATCTTTTTAACATCAATATATTACTCCTATTAAAAATATCATTCCCACTAATGTCAAACGGTCTTTTGGTACCTAATGATCTTGACAAGAACAAATACAACCATGTGGATTTGGAATCAGTAGAGAATAGGGTCATTTATCTGTGGTGCTGTGGGAGAGACATTTTCTTTTTCAATTTTCTTCCTCTGTTTTCTTACTACAATTACCATTTGTGTTCATTATGACAAGTCCCATCATTATGACTTTTCCAGCTCGCAAGCCAGTGAAAGATTAATGGTAGAAGAAAATACAGTCTTTGGCATTAGAGCTACATTTAGTTGTTAATATAACAGAGTAGAAGTACATGAAATCCATTTATAAGATTTATGTTTGTGATGGAGAAAGTGGTACAAGGTATAAAATGTTAGGATGTAGAACCTGGAATGTTGGCAGGTAGAATGTGAATTTCAATCATTCATTCATTCACTCATTCATTCAACAGATTTCAAGCATAAATTATGTGTAGATGTTGTACACTGAGCTTAACAGAAACCCTAATCAGACCAAATCTGATAGGGATGTGGGGTAGGAAGGAAGCATAGGGTGGCAGTTGGGAGGAAGGGACTGCCTACCCGGTTTTGACTATTCTGAAGCCTAGAATTCTGATTCTAATGACCTAGTGGGAGCCCCCAGGTCTAGGTGTCTATTATAATGACAACTAGAAGTTCCTTAAGATGAAGCTTTGTTGAGAATAATTGAATCTATAAATAAGGACTGTATATTTATTAATTCATTCTGTAGTACATAAACAATAAAAACTCCACAGTTAGTCTAATATAAGCCTGTAATTTACCTCACCAAAGAAACTGATAAATGTTCTTTAACCAGTTTAACAGAGAGAAAAGTTCTGGTCCAGGCTGGGTTACTTTCTTCTCACATGGTAGTGTATCCATATTGTCCCTCTTTGATATGTTTGGAGATGGTTTTCTTGCTGCAAGTCCCTTATTATTAACCCCAGAGAGTTAGGCTTTGCTTTTTAACCTTGGGAAGGACTGCTCTAGGTCTTGCCTATGAGAGCTCTCTGAATATTCTCTCTGTGGGATTTTCTTTCTCAGCTCCATGGCTTTGGGTGGGGTGTTTTTAAACCTTTGAAATGGAAGAGTCATTTCCTGTTTGGAGGTCTATGTGTAAACGCTTTTGTCATTGCTCAGAAATGGGGAGTCCATGACAATTGTTGTGTAACACCATTTAACACTCTCCCAGGTAGAAATAGGTTAGCAGCAGCTCAAGGGTGTTGTCCTTTAGTCACTTCTTGTTCAGTCTTATGTAGGTTATAGTCAACACGACTGGGTTCTGGAGATGCAACAATTAAAGAGAAGTGTTCCCATCCCCAAGGAGCTTACAGTCTGGTGAGGGAGTTAGGCAATTATAGAACTGTGTGATTAGTGCTGTGATAGAGGTATGGGGGGAGGTGGGGGGAGCATCATAGAGAAGAGTTACTTAATCCAGAAAGGTTAAAAGCACTTAACATTTTGTTAAATAGCACAATTTTTAGAATGTTGATTACTCTGAAATAATCTGAGAAATTTCTCCAGGATATTTTGTAGTTCTACATTAAAATATAAACCAGTAAATTTTATACTATATTTATCATGGTAGTATCCTGTTATTATTCAATTTCATTAGCCCTTGAAATGTGAGAAGGGGGTGGTTAGGGAAGGTTTCCCCAAAAAATCCTACCAGAGCTGAGGCCCAGAGAACCAGTGGCAGGCAATAAGCCAGAGAAAGCCAAGAAGGGGAGAGGGCAAGCTCCGTGCAGAGAAAACTACACGTTCAAAGGCTGGGAGACAAGAGGCGGCAGGTCGGGAAAGTTGGGTTGGTGCTTCCCGGACTGCATTGAGAAGGGAAGCCTAGAGTTGGGAAGGGATGAGGGATGAGGCTGGAAGAGTAAGCAGGAGTGTGTCCACGGGGAACCTCATATGTGCTGAATAAGGGATTCAGATTTTATCTCGAAGGCAATGGAAGAAGGGAAAAAATAAAGGCCTTTCTACAGGAACGAGACAAGATAGGATTTCTAAAGGATGAATTGGAGGGACAAGACCAGAGGTAGGAAGACCAAGGGAAGGCTGATGCAATGAACTGGGGAAGAGAAGGTGGCAACCTAAACTTAGGCACGGGTAGTGGAAGACCGAAAGAAATGATGGGCTAGACAGTTCCCTGGACTGGATTTGGTGACTGGACCATGAGGGGACGAGGAAGAGGGGAGAATCCTATTCAGCCTTGGCCATCAGCCTGTGAGTCCAGGGTGCTTTACAGGTGAAAACAAATTTTAGATAAATGTGTCCAGTTATACACATTTTAGATAAATTTGCTGTCGAGACAAGATAGCTTTTCCCTTCAAATCACTGCTGCGTGAAATCAACGTCTAGCTTAGGTGTCTTGCAATGCAAATTGCATGAGGCCTGCTACCCCTGCTATCCAAGGAAGTACACCTGTTCTACCAATTGGCCTGGATTTTAGACCTTGTTATCTTTGAAACAGTCGCAGTCTCCCTGCCTGCCGGGGACACACAACATTTCATTACTGGCAATATCGGAGTCAAGGAGCCCTGCCTATCCTAACTCCAAGTGTGGAGTTAGAGCCGGTGGAGTCTGTGGTAGTTCCATTTGCTTTTGCTATTGAGTCAGTAGGAAAATGAGAGGATATTGAATTTCACTAACTCTTACTTAGAGGCACAGATATTGCTTGGATATGAACACTTTTGAGTCTTCGTCAAGAGAAGAAAAAAACACTATGGCGAAAGTGTGGGCATTGTCATTGGTTCTCCTTCAGGTGTGACCCACTTTTAAACACAAGGCCCTCCACCCTTGCAGACCCATCTGTCACCTGGTTTCTGTTGACCTTCATCATGCCCCAACCTGCAAAGCCCAGTTCCTGAGAATTTCACATATTTTGTCTCTTACATTGGACTGTGTCTATCCCCTTCTTCCCTTGCTGCCGCTGCCATGCGTGTGCTGTTGCGGTCCACCCGCGAGACGGGGACTCTGCCCTATTCCCACCTTTAAACCTTGTGTGCTTCAGAAATCGCCGGGAGTGCTTGTGAAATTCCTGGGCCACTGCATTTGCACAGCAGGCCTCTCCACTGCAATTCTGACTTGGCGAGGAGACCACACTTGGAGCAAGCCCACACTCTGCAGTAGCAGAGCAGCCCTGTGCTCTGGTCAGGAGGCCTTGCTTTAGTTCTGGCGCTGCCTTCCACCAGTTCTGTGGCTTTGGGTAAGTGACTTCAACTCCCTGGGCTTCTATTTCCTCATCCAAAGCCTGGGGGAGCAGGGAGGAAATTGCACTGGACACCTTAAACTCCTGTACCCCGTCCTCTTGGCTTCTCACCTGCCTGGAAAACCCCAAGTCGGGACGGCCCTGCTCTCTGCCTTCTCTTCCCTGTGCCCAGGCTGCTGAACGTGCCCGGACGAAGTCACAGACCCAGGCCGATGCCGTGCTCAGCAGAGCTCTCAACGCCACGCAAAGTCCCCCATGCTCTCCTGTCGGCTCTCTCTCTCTTTCCTCACAAGGACCACTCCAAATGCTCTTCTCTCTTCTCAGACTTCAGACCCAGCTACTCCCCTGCATCCTAACACGTGAACTTAACTTCCAATTCACAGAGAAAGTAGAAGCCACGACAGGAAATTCCTTGACCTCCTCCCACCACCCTTAAAATTGCGCCGGTGTCCACACGGCCTTTCAATTGCTTCCTTCAGTTGCATGGTCTCATCTCTCCTCCTGCCTGCACCACTCTCTTCTCGGATGCTCTGGATCCTTCCTGTCTGTCCTTCCTGTCAAGGCTTCCCCATCTCTCCTGTGTCTTCAGCCTCTTCCTCTCTACAATTATATTCTTATCACCCAGAGATTAGCATTATTAACATATTGGCATAATCATACACTCTATACATCATTGGGATTTTTATCAGTTAAAGTTCGGACAGAGGGAGCAGAGTCACTTTGTTATGGGATTTATTACATAAATCGGGCCTTCCACAATTGTGGGAGGAGAGAAGTGAAGGTCTAAAAAGGGAATATTGGAGGAAGAGAGGAGTCATTCATCCATCCACTGAGAAGCCAAGTGCATTTTCCTGGGTTATCCAGGTAGGTCTGATGTGGTAACAAGTGTCCTTATGAGAGGAGATGGAAGGATCTGACTATGGGATAGGAAATGTGACGATGACGGGAGCCATGTGAGGAAGGGGTCCTGTGCCAACAAAAGCAGGTGGCCTGCAAATGTTAGAGAAGGCAAGGAAACGAATTCTTCCCTAGAGCCTCCAGAAGATCCAAGTCCTGCCAACACCTTGACTTTAGCCCAGAGAAACTGATGTCTGACAGCTGGCCTCCAGAACTACAAGAAAATAAATTTGTGTTATTTTAAGCCACTAAGTTTGTGGTCATTTGTTACATGAGCAAGAGGAAACAGATACATCCCTCCAGCCACAAAGGGAGAGCACTCAGGGAGCATCTCTGAAGAAGTCTATTGAAAGCAGTTGCCTCTGTAGTCAGGTCCCTGTGGATCTGTAGATGAGCATCCGAGGCTGGGCCTGAGACCACTGCTGGTGGGTCAGCAGGGCCAGGAGCAAGAGGAAGTGCTGGAGCTCAATACACCCTGTCCGTCTGTCCTTCTACGTCCAACCACAAACACTTGCAGAAAGCTATGGCTACTTTGTCACTTTTGCCTTCTAAATTACACACAAGTTTCTCTTCAACCAGCTTTAACCTACACAAGACCTGTAGTTACTGGCTTAACCAAATCGACATAGCACATTCCATATGGTTTTATAGGTTTTCACCATCTCCCCCGCCCCACTTAACATTTTAGCAAGAGCATTTTTCTATATCATTGGAGAGTCTTCCAAACTAACTTAGAAAAAATTCTGATGAAGCATTATTTATTTAATCATCTGTATTATTGGTAACTTAGGGTGTTTCCTGTTTTTCTGTATCACGAACAGTGCAGCAGTAACTCTCTGCACATACAAATATTTTCAGTATCTCTGACATTTCCTAGGAATGGATTCCTAGAAAAGGGATTACTGAGTTAAAGGAAGTGCATTTCTACAGATCTTGGTGATTCCTCCCAAACTACTTTCCAGAAATGATGTATCAGTTTTCCTTCCTATTAACATTGGGCTCTGGCCAGCATTGAATATTATATTTTAAATCTTTTCCAAGAGGCACTTCTTGACTACTTCTGAATGCTGGTGAATGCTGTATGCTGGTGATCATTATTGCTTAGGAACTGAACAAGAGGTGAGCTGGCTGCACCATTCTTCTCTGGCTGGCTGGCTGGTGATACCTTCTTCCCTTTACCTCTGTGGGTACCTGCACCTTCAGAAACTGTACCCTTAGTGAAAGGGGACAACCTGTTCTGACAAGGAATCCAGCACTTTTCAGTCGATAACTTGAGAAAGTATGTTGCTTAAAAATTAAATACGGCAAGACAAAGGCATTAAATGTAACCAAAATGTTTGTACCCCCATAATATTCTGAAATTTAAAATAAATAAATATTAAATCCATCCTCCATAAGCACTTTGTGCACAAGAAAAACTGCTGTTCCTATATCACAGAAAGAAACAGAAATAAAAAGAGAGTAGGTGATTTCCCCAGGTATAGCTAGCAAGTTCCTAGCAGGGTCACAATTAGCATTTACTTTCCGGAAGTTTTCAATCATGATTTAAGATATTTTAAAGCATTTATATTGTACCAAAAACTAGATTCTGTATCACGCAGAGAAAAGCACAGTCTCTGGTTTATTGTTAAAACACTAAAACACATTAATTGGCTGATTCCCATTGCAAACATTTGAATTAATAAGGATCATTGTATTGCGCATAATTTAAAATAATTTTTTTGATTCTCAGCTTTGCTACAGCAGAGATGAAAATAAAACACAATTATGTGGTGCCTAAGTGACCCAAGGAGAAAACCTCTCACGTCAAAGAATTTTGTGCAGGGAGTGATTAAACAGTCTATGCCACATGTTTTCCTAAATTTACATTTGAGCTGAAATTTAATGGCTAGATGGATAAGCAGTAATTGGTATACTGAGAAGAGAAATTAGGACTGACTTCTCTTCAAACTGTAAAGTGTATTTTTTATGTACAATCTCAGAATGCTAATAAAATGATCTAGTTTCTATTTATCAAAATTAGAGATGCCTGAATTTCTGATGACTGGCTTGCTTTTTGAAAGTCTATTTTAGAGTTATCAGACAGATCTTTGGGGAACTTCTGAATTAAGTGAGCCAACTGGCAAACAAACATGCACTTAACACGTACAAAATCCTGGAAGGCTGAGCTATAAGGAATGTGGCAGAGATGATTAGTAGTTCTTAGAATGGTCCTTAAGCCAGCAGCATCACTCAGAACTGATCAGAAATGCCCCCCTCAGCCCTAATGGATCAGAAACTCTGGGAAGGGGCTGGGCATCTGTGTTTTAACAGACCCCCTGGGGTATGCTAAAGTTTATTTAAAACTACTGGTCTGGAGTGATGCCTTCATTCTACAGATGAGGAAGCTGAAGCCCACAAAGATTAGGTATCATTCCTTAAAGCAGCCAAGAAGTAAATGGGTTATCAGGACCAGGTTACCCAGTATCTAGACAATTTCATAGTCTTTCTACAACAAGCAGCTTCTCTGAGATGTCCAGTACAGATGAAAGTCTGTTTAACACATTATGCCATTGTAGCGAGGCAAGCCATGGGGCAACATTTTAGAAAGGGAGGCTTAGTGCTACAAGAAGCCATTTACACAAAGCTCAGCAGCCAACCTTTCCATGAGCTGCTTGAATGAGTGATTACTCTACCACTGGATTTGATATTTTAATCAGAAGCATTAGGGAAATTTCTATACTGAGATCACAAAAGCTCCCACAGAGGTATATGTAAAATCTGCCCAATTACCTGTCATGTCAAACATGAAAAACTGTGTAACTCTACCCCTTTGAGGGAATTACCTTGTTCAAATGACCTTATTCCCTGGGGGAAGGAGAAAAGTAAAGAACTTTCCCTGAGTGGCAACCGCACAGTTCACCTCTATGATCTTTAACCCAAGGGAACTTTTCTTATTTCTAAAGGGAAACTCTTACCATGATAGCAATTGTAAAAAACTTTGATGAAAATGACTTTTATGGTATATAAAGACTCTCAAAGATGATAAAGGAAAGGAAAAAAATCAAGTCACTTCTAACTCGTATGGTGACCTTATTAAACAATTAAGTTTCTCTTCATTTAATCAAGTTGTATTGAACCAGATGGAAGAAGGGATTTATTTGACTGAATTTTTTCATAGTCAGCAAGGACACCTTAAGTCTTACAAATATCAAGGATATGATGTCTCCATTCTAACAGTAGTTTCCTAGCTCAGCAAGGACCAAATGTCTTTGCTAAAATATATGTTTATCTGCACAATGCAAACAACATACCCCCCAAATACCCAAGACATTGTCACTTTTCTTTTGGGTCGTGGACATGATCTATGCCAATTAGCACCTTAAGAAAGGCTTGTAGCAAATACCTACAGAATTCTCATATAAATTTAAATACCTGTGCAGGAGGCCCTAATATGCCACACTGACATTTCTGGAAAACCAGGATGAGAATGTGGGAAAAACATTATAGACCAGCGCTGCCCAGAAATATAGTATGAGCCACATATGTAATTTTGAATTTTCTAGTGGCTACATTAAAAAAGTACAAAGAAATAGGTGAAATTGATTTTAACAAGTTTTACTTAACCCAATATATCCAAAATATTTTCATTTTAACAATGACTAATGAGAATTTGAATTATTTTTTTGTACTAAGTCTTCAAACTCCAATATGATAATATTTTGTACTTACATCTCAGTTCACGAGTCACATTTCAAGTGCTCAGTTAGCTACATGTGGCTGGTGACTACATGTTGGACAGCACAGTCAACTGAACATATTTTCCCACGCTTTCCTGGCCTCATCTTACCCCAAACTTAACTTTCAAATTGTCATCCTTATCCTCTGATCTCCATAGGCAACTCTTTCAAAATGTCTCTGGGGCTTCATTCTCCACCCCATTCTATCTTTGCTCCATATTCTCTCCCCAGGTCCTAAGGCTTTAAATACCAGCCGAACGCTGATGACGCTCAAATTTCTACCTCCAGCCCAGAACTCTCCCCTTAGCGCCAGACGCTGATGTCTGTTTACATATTCAACATTTCCTCTCAGATGTCTAATAGATACAAAAAATGTAATGTGATCAAAATAGGTATTGATTACCAACCCCTAACATCACCACCATATTTGCTCCCCGTTGGCAATAAATAGCACCACTAGTTACCCAGCTGTTTGACTAAAGGCCTCTCTTTCCCACACCCCACATCCAATCCATCAACCAACTCTGTTGCCTCTGCCTCCATAAAGTATCCCTATTGAAACTCCTTCTCTCCACCCCCACTGTTATAACCCAAGTCTAAGACCCCATCATCTCCCTCCTGGATTACTGCAACCATCACTCAACTAGTGTTCTGCCCACAGTCTATTTGCCATTTAGTAACCAGGTTGGACTTTAAAGCATGAATCATATCATATATCTTTACCCTGTTTACAACTATTCCATTGATAACGAGGACATGAAAAGATGCTTGACATCATTAGTCATTAAGGAAATGCAAAGGAAGTCCACAATGCGATATCATTTCATACCCACTAGAATGACTATCATGAATAAGACAGACTACAACAAATGTCATAAGTATGTCAAGAAATGAGAAGCCTTATACATTGCTGGTGGGAATAGGAAATGGTGCAGCCACTTTGGAAAACAGTTTCTGAAAATGTTAAACCTAGAACTACTATACAATCCAGAAATTCCTTTTCTAGGTATCCATCGAAGAAGAATGAAGGAAAACACGTGCAAATACTTGCATAAACTGTTCATAGCAGCATTATTTACAATCACAAAAAACTGGAAACAGCCTACCTGTTCATCAACAGATAAGTGGATAAACAGCGGTATACCCATACGACACTGCTCAGAAATAAAAAGCAGCAAACTACTGACACATGCTACAGAATCTCAAAAAACATTATTCTAAGTGAAAGAAGCCAGACACCAAAGACTATATATTGTATAAATCCATTTATAGAAATGTCCAGAAAAGACAAATTTATGGAGGCAGGATGTAGATTAGCAGTTGCATGGGAAAAGGAATAACTTTAAGTGGGCATGAGGGATCTTATTGGGAGGATAAGAATGTTCTAGAAGTGATTTATGGTGATGATTGCACGCCATAAAAATCATTAAATTACACACTTGAAATAGGTGATTTTTAGGATATGTAAAATAAACCTCAAAAAAAGGTATTTTTTTTAAAAAACTCTTAACTTCCCATTACTCTTAGAATTGAACCCCAACTTATCATACTCCTTATTGTGGCCCACAAAGCTCTCTATAGTTGACTCTCTTTGTTCTCTGCATTCCAACTACACTGGTCCTTTTTTCTACCACTCTAGCATGCCAAGTTCATTCCTGCCTCCAGGTGCTTGTTCCTGTGCTTTTTCCTGAGATCCTTGTGTGCTTGTCTTCTTCTCAACATTCCCGTCTGAATCCCGAGAACTTCTCCACCACCACCCGAGCTAAAGCAGTAACCCCCCTCTCTAGCCACAGCCCAAGTCATCCTCCACGACTTTGCTTCTGTTATCCTCTTCATGGCGATCACCAGTACCTGAAATTATCTTTATTGCTATGTGCTTACGTGTTTACCACCCATTTCCTGCTGCTAGCCTGTAAATTCCCTGTGGAGGGACTTGCCTGCCTTTTAAAAAGATGCGTTCAGAACAGGAAGTTCTGACACACCGGAAGTATGCGCTGAACCAGAATAACTTGCTAAATGTTCTTGGACATTTTATTTAATCCTCTGATCCCCAAATCATTCTTCTGTAAAAAAACAAAAACAAAAACTCCAGATAATAATTACGTCTCTTTCTTACTTCATAGAACTGTTTGTGAGACTTGAACCAGAACTATGTGAACGCTCGCTGTACACAACGCTAGCTGTCATTATTTTGTGGGAGGATTACCTCATGATTCTTTTGGCCCATCCTTCTGTCTACGTATTTCAGGGTTGAGAAACTACTGGAATGAACGACTGAGTTGTACACTCTGTCTATCCTGGAGTAAGGGAGACAAAGTGGGCAGAAACAGCTGTCCTGTGTGGTCATGTGAGGAAGCCAACACTCCACTGATGTGTAAGACGTGCAATGCCCTTTCCTGTCCCCTAATTCCATAAGTGAAAGAAGACCTCACTCTGTCTGTTTGCTGGCCTTTTGACCTTACCATAGAAAGAAGGACAAGGATGGAGCACTTGCCATACTTACTGAGAGTGTAAAACCAAAAATTCCAAGTAGAGGAAACTGGACTTCGAAACAGGTTCATTTCACGCAAACCCCTAAACAGATATTAGAGTAATAACTTTCACTACCACTTAACTAAGCTGCTAAATAAGAACTTGTCCCTAACCTTTTTGTTCTTCTCTCTCTCTCTTTATTAAATGTGTAACTTTGCTAAATATTCTCTTGGAAATTATTTCAACAGTAATCAAAATCCTTCTTTTTCTCAAACTAAAATACAGTTTCCCAAGTGGCTCAATATTTTTAAATTTTAATCTCCTTGTAAATTCTTTACTGCAACAAGACTTTCTTGTACTTAAAATTGTCATTTTCTTGTTCCTTCTAACTTTAATGCTAGTTTTTCTAGGAACAAAATACTTTGTTCAAAATACTTTTCCCTTAAAATTTTGAAGAGCTTCCCTAAGTGTCTACTAGCATGTAGCATTTCTGATGAGAAGCCTGATGCCAAATTGATTTTCATTTTTTTATAAGTTATCTTTTTTCTTCTCTTTGGAAACTTCTCTTCATCCTTGGTGTTTGAAATATCATCAAGATGTGTCTATTCCAACCTGCTTAGCATTTTGTGTACATTTTCAATCTGAAAACGTGTCATCGTTTAGCTCTGGGAATTTTTCTTATGTTATTTCTTTGATTTCCACCCCCCCCCCCACCATTTTTAGTATTCTCCCATTGTGGAGCTCCTCTTAAACCATTCCCACTCCCTTAGTAATATTTTTTCAAACATAATTTGGGCTGTGATTTCCTCTACCAATGTGATCACATCAGCTTTGTTCTTTCAGGGTTTTTTCAAAATTTCTGATTTGCTAATCACATGATATTTCTTCTTTTCCAGAGTTGACAGTATGTGTGTTTGTGTGTATTAGGTTGTTTCTTGGGATCTGAGAATGGGAATCAGAATATGTGACCAATCTGCCATATTGATCCAGGTTTCCAAGTGATCATTTCTATAAGGCTGGATTTTGCCTGTCCCATATGTGGAAGCTCTCTGTTCGGGATTTCACGGTGTCTTCCTCAGTCAAACCTTTGGAGGAAGTATGATATTTTTTCTGGATGTAGAATGCAAAAATTGTTCCTTTGTTGCTCTGGTTCCAATTTGTCAGCCTTTTCCATTTTAGTTTGCTGCATTCCTTTTGGAGTTCTACTTTCTGTTAATATTTATAACTGTTCTTAACATTGTATTATTTTGTGTGGAACGTAAATGCAGTTATCACAAAGAGAACAGGGTTCAAATTTCCATCCCATAATTATTGAAGATCTTGAAAAGAGGTGATCCTTTTATCTAGCTTAGGACTGGAAGTAGGGACCTTTTTAAAGCATGTGGCTGGGCTCCTGAGAGTTAATCTTGTGTCAGTAACACCTTTATATGTTTTCAACATTTTAAGGGGAAGAGAGATCATTAAAGAAAGAAAGTGGTCATGCTCCTCAACTCCATAGTCCTGGGAACCAGTCAAAGGAATAATAATGTTCCAGCCAGAGTAATCAGAGCAGATATGGCTAATAGATTTCAACTTGAGTAGAAATAATAAATGATTGATAGGGGATGCCTGGAGCACAGCTGTGTTGGAAAAGATTTTGAGGCCACATCTGGGTTCACCGGACAAAGTGTGATTTATGATGTCTGCCATGGTTATGAGAGGAGGTAGTGGTGGTAGCCATGCCATGTATTTTTAATCCCTGAATGAGATTCTTCTGATGAATGCAACTATTCATCCATGAAGTTGCCAGATTGTAGTCGGAAGATTATGGGCATATTCCAACAGCATGGGGCTAAGATGCTAATGCTATTTGGGCTGATTTTATTCCACTTGTAGCCAGAATGATTTCCTGACTTGCCAGAGCCAGTAAGTTGGAGAATAAAGTATGTCATATCTGTACTCCCACTGCTTGGTGTAAACTTAAACACAGGACCATAATGCATCCCAGTGCAGACGCAAATAGGATGTTCACAGAAAATAGGATATTAGGCTGCTTGAATTATCATTCTAATAAAAATCTTCTTGTGTCCTAGAAGGTAGGGGTGGATTCTTTTTTACTTGCCTTATTTTATGCTTTGTTTATCAACTTAGAGAGATAAAGAAGAGAGTAATATTTACCCATAATACCTCTGCTGGAGACAAAAATTGCTAATATTTTGGGGCTGGAAGCTTCTAGAGTCTTTTCTACATATATGTTTAAATTTAATGGGATCATATGATAGATCCTGTTTTTAGCTTAAATTTTTCATTGAACAAAATGTAGATTTCTAAGTTAATAAATATGGCTGTGGTATAGTATTTAATGGATCAATACTATTCCGTTGTGTGTATATACCATCATTTATTTAATCAAACTTCGTAGGTTTCTCATACTTTGGTATTACAAACATTTTGATGAATACCCTTGTGCATAAATATTTGAGCACTGATTATTTCCTTAGAATAATTTTCTAGAAAAGCATTTGCTGGGTCAAATTTATGTTTTCATTTTTATTCTAAGGGTTTTGATACTATTTCCCAAAAACGTATTAACAATGTACTTAATAACTTTTGAAGAGAGTAACACAGAAACCATGATAAAGTTACCGTGATCGCTACCCTGAGTAGGAGCCTGAACTAGCCCATCCACACGCCCACACAGTCTCTTTCTCTACTTTCTGACATTGTATATCTCAGTTGTAGACCATAGTAATTCAAAACCGCAGCAGCCAGTTCAGAAGTGGGTATGTGAACTTGGAGCCTATGGAGTGGAACCAGATATAATGAGAGAGCATTGCTTCATTTTACAGACCAAGCACAGTTCCAGCTGTCCCAAGACTTCTGAGCTCTCTAGAGTGACCAAGCATTCTGCCCTGTGTGTCCTACAACTTGCAGGCTCATGTCAACAAATTATGCAGATCCCCTAGTTCCTTCAGTTGATTAATCTCTGAGATTACCTGCAGGCCTGCAGAGCTTGGGAGACTGGGGAATAGAGGAGAAGTCCTGAGCAAGACTGAGCTACAATTCCCTGGGCGAGGGAGAAGGCAGAGCGGTGCCCCTCAGGGTGAACATTATGAGGAGAGTTGAGTTAGCAACCTCGTTCAGGGACAATTCAATCCATCAATGGGTCAGGATGGTGTTATTTTATCTTTATCTCATCTTTTCTTTATTCCTTCTGAGATACTTCTCTCTTTTCCCATTCCATTATTTTCTTTTGCCTTGAAGGACTTTTTGACCTTGAAAAAATCCCCTTTGTCATTTGCGGCAACTGAACAGGTGTTTAGTGTTGTATATAAATACCAGAATAAATGACTCATAAATCATATTTAATAGTATCTACAAAAAGTAGGAAATTAAACCCCAAATAAGCTATACCTACACATTTTACAGGAAAAAGTTGTGTTTCATTTTTAAATTGTAGCCTATTTAGTGATTCCACCTTCAAAAATTGCATTCTTCCTATAAATTGTTGTGTTGATACCTTTTTAAAACTAGTAACCAAAGCAACTAGGGCAACTACCTCTGCACATTGGAATGAAGGGTGAGATAGAAGGCACAGCGGAAGGCTGTTAGCTCACATGATTCACAGGGCCAGTTTCCAAACACACCCAGCCTGAGTCCAAAGAATGAACAGTCATTATCAGTGATAACTGAATTTAGATTCAGACCTGGAAAATCTTGTGTGGCAAAACACACGTACACACACACCCCTCCCAAGAGACTAGGAAAAAATGCAATTTTTCAAATTCCATTTGTTTTCTAAAAACATGTTAAAAATTTTAAAATTTCATATTACCGAGCTATAAACAGATCTGATTCTTTTTTCAATACACATGAACTATGCTATATAAAGTTTGAAGTTGTGCCATTTAACTTGACATTATTTTGCAAACATCTTTCAGTCTCATTAACTATTCTTCAAAAATATGACTTCTAATGACTGTATAGTTTTCCACGAAATAGATATATCACATTAATTTGACAAATTTCCAAATTATCTTTCTTTATATTATAATAAATTCTACAACAAACATTTGTGTACATAAATCTTTTTATGTATTTCTCATTATTTCCTTAGGATAAAAATTAGAATTGGGCCAGCCTGGGGAATTTTATTCCAAACATTTATATTTTAACTTATTTTTTAAATTGATATTATTCCGTACATATGGATTGCCCCCAACAGTTTTCACTTAGCAAATTGTGGGTATTATGTCATGTCATTAAATATTTATTGAAAACATGATGATTTGCTTTAGTGGCTACATGGTAATTTACCTTTTGAATATGCCATCGTTTATCCTTTTTAAAGCCATTTTCCTATTATTAAATAATCCAGCTGTTACAAATATTACCAGTGTTATAAATATTACCACTCTACATGTATTTTAC
The DNA here is from genome assembly GCA_963575035.1 of Avahi laniger. NCBI lineage: Eukaryota > Metazoa > Chordata > Mammalia > Primates > Indriidae > Avahi > Avahi laniger. Next base: position 14,056 of record CAUYSK010077940.1, on the reverse strand, counting down.
TTAATTAAGAAAATAGAATAGAATAATGAACTTCACATTCGATCACTCAGTTTCAACAATTATTAGCACATGGCTAATCTTGTTTTGCTTATAACCTCCATATTTCCACTTCGCAGTGGATTATTTTGAAGCAAGTAGCCCAGGACATTTTTGTTTCGTAAGGCACAATACGAAAATGATCATTTGGAGCAGACAACAGCATTAGAGGATCTTTTTGTTGGACATATCTGAAGTTTTTTTAACTCAGTAACTTATCAGAAACTATTAGAAGATTCACAAGAAGTAGAATACAACATTGTTGAAAAAATATGGTTTTCAAATAAACACAATGTTCTTAATTTAATGTTAGTAAATTGTAGATTCTTTCTGATGGTCTGAAAGCAAACGAGTCATCGTTAGGATATTTTGGCCAAAAACTGTCTGAAATAGAGGAAATAGGTGCTGTCCTTCCTAGATAAACAAATATCACCTTCTGAATCTCCTTAAACGGTTAAAAAAATGTTAAAAAATTCCTAGAAGACATATTTACTTTCTAAATTGCATGAAATTTTCTGTAATTTCATTTAATGCTTTTAGTGCTGCAAGTAGGAAGAAAGAATAAATGTATGGTTCATATGAGGAGAAGAATTGTTCCATGTGATCCTCTAGAAATGCAGTAACAGGCTTTTTGGAGTCTTGTGTGTCACATATCCACCCACTCTGAGCCATGTGAGGGAGACTAAAACTATAAACGCAGCCCTAAAATATTTAAGTACATCAGAGATCAGGTATGAGTAACAGACACTCCTCTTCCTTATAATCCAGCTGTACCGTCTCTGCACAGAAAACTGTCAGCCCCTTCTGCGTCCACACTCTCCAGCTTCCTCCTAGAAGCTTCTTCCCTAGTTTTTGTTAGTCAACAAATATGTATTAATTACCCACAGGGGATCCAACAAGATGTTAGGCACTTGTTTTTAAATCCTTTCATTCACAGTAATATCAGAACAAATTTAATTTTTCCAAACATGTGACCAGTATTTCCTTAGTTCTATTTTGAAACCATCCATTTGCTTTCTCTTTTCTTCCCTCCCTAACTTTAAGCACTTTGGTCTCTCTTTGAATCAATCAGAATCAGTTTTCTTTTTCTCTCTTGTTTTCTTTAGCAGTTTTTTGTTTCCTTAATTATTTCTCCCACCATTCTTTTATTTTCAACAATGTTTTTTCCCCCAACATTGTTGTATTTTCAGGCTGCCATCTAAGAATTGATTGGTTCTTACCTAATCAACCTCTCTACCTTCTTTTTCTTGTAAAAGACAAAAATAAAACAAAACCAAAATGAACCCCTGCCAAGGCCATACATTTATCCCTAAGATGATTGTCTTGTTTTTCTGCTAGTGGAAAGTTTGCCCAACTAAAGTGACCTTATTTTATATCTCTTTTTAAAAAATCATAAACTCTAACTAGGAAAAGTAATTTTGGACAAGATTTGCTTTGCAGCCGCAGTCCATTTGGAAAACAATTTTACATGTGGAATCACGATTCAGGATAGAGTCAGGTTTTCTCAAAAGAGAATGAGACAGATGGAGAGATGCCAAGATGGAGAACTTTCTTCCAGTTTGGTGAAGAGTTTGTCCTAGGACACTCATGCTGTAATTGTAGAGGCACTACATGTCTATATTTTTCTCTCAATTTCCACTAAGATTTTGGGTGGGGGCGGGGTTCATAAAAGGATGAGCTCTAAAAAGAAGAGAGCTAGAACTTGTGAAGAATTGGTTTAACAGTGGCCTGGAAAAATAGGTGGTTACAGGAATATTCCCTAATCAGGAATAGCCAAAAGTATGTATATTTGGGAAAATGGTCCAGAAATTTGAGGTTTGGTTCTTGGGAGGATAAAGGGTAAGTTAATTCTACTGAAGCTCAGAATAAACCCAGGACAAAATTAAGCAGTGATTCACAACAAAGATTCTGAGAAAGGAAGACATAATTGTATCAAGTATCTGACATTCCTTTAAATCACACCCTAATTATATGTCCTATTTAAATAGAGCAATTAGTAATATTAACAAATATTTGTGCCTGTCTGTTTTAATAAAGAGTTTTCCTTTCATGTAGAGAAGCATAATTACAGGGGAAAACATACTAATCTTTCTCATTTAATAATGCCTATGGGATGTCATTTCTGGAAGCATCAAAACCATAACCACCACCAACCCTCTGACAACTAACACTATTTATAGTTTATATGTTTATAGTCTAAGTTCTAGTAATGGAATAGAGTTTTTAAGGATTGACCTTAGAAACCCAAATTTACAAAATGATAGGAAATGTCAAGCCAACTAAGACATGTCTAAGTTGCTTTTCTCCTAACAAAGAATCTTCAGCAAATATCTTAAATGATATTATTCGATCACTTACTATGTGCATAACCAATATAATTGTATATTAATAATACTTTTGAAATATTATCTAATGTATTTTTTGTTCCTGGAGAGTCTTAGTTGTTCTGTTTTCCCCCCATTATATCCAGGTATTGATTGGTCAAGAAATGGAGAATAGAGTCTAGAATAAAGCAATTCTCACATTCAAGAAAGTTTTCAAAGAGCAGAGAAAATGGTCTGAAAGCCAGAACATTTTTGATTTTTAAGAGCCAGCCTCTTGAGAAAGAATAGGTTTGGGGAGAGTCCCCCAACTTGGCTTCGTGTATCTAGTGCTATGGTCTGAATTTCTAGTCTTCTGTACCACTATAGGATGACTGTAGTTAACAGCAATATATCACAGTTTCAAATAGCGAGGTTATCGAATGTTCCCAACACAAAGAAATGATAAATGTTTGAGATGATGAATATGCTAACTCCCCTGATCTGATCACTCTATATTGTATGTACTGAAATATTACTATGCACTTCATGAATATGTACAATTATTATTTGTCAATTTAAAACATGAAAAAAAAGGTAAAGAAGTTATGCCATGAGCTGTTAAGAAGGCCCATGTCTAATATGGCTTCCAGGTGTAGAGCAGCCATGACTGGGGGAGATGTCCAGGATCTGCCACCACAGTGGAGTTGCAGGTAAGCAGCTGAGAGCAAACGGGGATGGCTGGCAGACCTGAGCGAGAACAGAGATACTTCAGCTTGGGTGAATCCACAACTGCAGACCATGATGGGACCTCAGCTGTTAGCAATGGATGCAGTGAAGATAGAGGTTGACACTCAAGATCTGCATGTGAGCAGAGTCCAGCGAGAACAGTGTTCACCATGGGAAACATTCCCTGCCAGGATGGTAAGTCAGCACCCCTGGAACCCAGAACATCTCCATAGGAGGGAAGACATAACGGAATGAATATAACCCTGGATTTGAGCATGTTAAAAAAAAGGATATGTGTGTTTTCAGAGATGGGGTCTCACTCTGTTACCAAGACTTGGAATGCAGTGGCTGGATCATAACTCACCATTACCTCGAATTCCTGGGCTCAAGCAATCCTCCTGCCTCAGCCACCTGAGTAGCTGGTACTTCAGGGTGCACCAGCCGTGCACCACAATGCCTGGCTAATTTTGCTATTTTTTATAGAGACAGAGTGCTGCTATATTGCCCATGCTAGTCTAAAACTCCGGTCCTCAAGTGATGCTCCTGCCTCAGCCTCGCAAAGTGCTGGAATTACAGGCATGAGCCGTTGTATCCAGCTGCTCCCGCCCCCAAACAAATGTTTTAAAAATAGAAGGAACGGAATGACATCAATGATGGCAAGACCAAATCTGTTCTTAGAAATGAGGAGCAGATAATTAATTTCAGTTAACAAAAAATAGTTTTAACTTTATACATCTGACTTTTGTAACATCTAACTTTTGTAAAGTTAAAAATAGTTTTAACTTTATACATCTGACTTTATACATCTGACTTTATGTGAACTTCAAATTTGCAACATAAATAATCCCTGACCATAAAGAATTTATAACTTTAGTGAGACCTTACTGCCTAAAAGTGTTTTAAAATGACAACCCAAGACCACAATAAAAGGGATGTCAGAGACGTGTCTGCATGAAAGTTAAGCCTTTCAGATCTGACTTTACTTGGCCCCCACTGCATTTGGCATAACTGTCTCCTCTCTGCTCCTTAAAACAGGAATTTATCTTGATTTTGGTGACTCAGTGACTTTGGTTTCCTTGCTTTTTCTCTGATTCTTCTTTTCCTTTACCTTATATGTTCATGTGCCTTCGGGTTCTTGCCTGGGCTCTGTCTTTCTGACTCCAGCCCTGGGGAATCTCATAATCTCATGCACACTCATGGCTTTCACTGTCATCTGTGAGCCATTGACTTCAAGTCCAAATCTCCACCCTCTTCTCTCTCCACAACCCCAGACTCACATACTCAATCCTCTCTAGAACAAATGTGCATCTATATCCCACTGCCTATAAAAACCAGTATTTCCAAACTTATCTCACTGTGGCACAGGGTCTGGCACGAAATACGTGCTCAAATATATATTGTAGATACAATGCATCGTGATCGCCTGTCTTCTCGCCCTTCTCCGGCAGCCTGTAAATACCTTGCAAGCTGGATTCATGGCTTTCTCAGAGCCTATTGATTCCCCAGCATCCAGCACAGTGTCTGTCACTTAGAAGATGCCTCAGTTAATGTTTCTTGAATGAGTGAGGGTAGAGAATAATTTCTTTGGAATTTAGAGAAGTGAGAGGTGACCATAGGCTTGAGAGGTCAGGGAAAGAATTTATGGAGTGCTCTAATTACTGTTATTGCATAACAAATTACCCCAAAACTTAGTGACTTAAAACAACCATTTCTTTTGCTTGTGATTTGGGAGTTGGGAATTCGGGAAGGAGTTGGTGGTTTGATCCTGGGATGTTGATTGGGGGTGTAGTCATCTGAAGTCCTGACTGGGCTGAATGTCCAAGGTGTCTCCCTCCTCGAAAGGCAGTTATGCCAGAGCTCAGCTGAACTGTCATTGCAGTTGTCTACATGTAGTCTCTCTGGCGTGGTAGTCTCAGAGTGTTTGGACCTCTTATGTGGTGCCTACCTTCCCCCAGAGCAAAGTTCCAAGACAAGCAGGGGGAAGCTACATGTCCACTTCAGACAGAACCTTAGGACTTATGCAGCGACTCTTCTGCTGCTTTCTATTGGCTAAGAGCAAATCCTTAAGGTCAACGCAGATTTGAGAAGAGGGGGCCTAAATCCCACCTCTCAATGGGAGGAGTGTCAAATACTCAGAGGACGTGTTTAAAACTGCCACACAGGGCTGGGCGCAGTGGCTCACACCTGTAATCCTAGCACTCTAGGAGGCTGAGGCGGGTGGATTGTTTGAGCTCAGGAGTTCGAGACCAGCCTGAGCAAGAGCGAGACCCCGTCTCTACCAAAAATAGAAAGAAATTTATTGGACAGCTAAAGTATATAGAAAAAATTAGCCGGGCATGGTGGCGCATGCCTGTAGTCCCAGCTACTTGGGAGGCTGAGGCAGAAGGATTGCTTGAGCCCAAGAGTCTGAGGTTGCTGTGAGCTAGGATGACGCCATGGCACTCACTCTAGCCAGGGCCACAAAGTGAGACTCTGTGTCAAAAAAAACAAAAAAACAAAAAAAACCCTGCCACACAGGGGACTGGATTACTAGTTCAGTTTTGTCAGATATGTAGATTTTGTGTAGTTGTCAGATTTTAATGGGCAGGTAGCTCCTGCTCCTACACTAGGCACCTGATTAAATTAGTACGATTAATCTTTCTCCAAGCAATATAATATGTAAGATCATGGTTTGAAATTAAAAACTGCAATTGTTGGAAGAAGACATCAAGGGGAAGCTATTTTCAAAATTTCTCCATTGTCTCTCCTCCCTGCCACCTGCTTAATACCATATTTGAATCCTTCTATTAGATGCTACCATAATTGTAAACTTTTTTTTCTTTCTGAAAGCCACTCAAGAAAACATAACAATAACACTGAGAACAGCAACCACCAACAGTTGAACTTCATAAGATAGTATGAATTTTACCATATTCAAGAAGAGCTCTTGGCTTCCCCTATTGGTAATCCATACTTCCATTGGTGTGAACAAGCAGAGCTATGGAAATCACTTGCTGTTTTTATTCATGGTTCATTCCACAGCTTTGAAATTAAGTTTATATCTGCTGTTCATAGATATTCATTACCTTCCTAAAATGCCACTTAAACCAATTGCTTGGGGAATAGATGGCAAAGAAGGGGACATTTCACATTCAGATGGTTGATCCTATTCATAAAATGCTATGTTTAGAAGTTCTCCTGTATTTATGGTATATACTGTTACTTCCACTTGTGGGCCAGGCTGACTTTCCTGGGTTTCTTTGCATCTTTCTATTTTAAAATAATAACTTTATCTTTTTTCTAGAGTAAAGCTTTTGTTTTCTATGAAATATTATGCATGTTGACAGCAAGACATAAATAATGAACCATCTAAAGCAACGTTCCAGCTAGCTCACACAATTTGAGAGGCCTATTTATACTGGAATTTTCAAAAAAAGCACAACACATGATAAGGGGGGGAGAAACAACCCACTAGAAAATGAAAAAATAAAGAAAAAATAAGTCTTTCTTCACAAGGAACATCCCACATATGGATGTCTGTGAGACTCAGAAATTAGTCCTTGAAGTTGTGAGCCAAGTCTTCTCTGAGGTGCTATTCTTTCCCCCAAAGAAGTCATAACAGGTATATACAGAGAGAGCTATGATGCCCTTCTGTTTGGGAAATGAAAGTACTTTCAAAACAATCTCATAACATTGTGGTGGAGGAAATGATGGCAGGTTTTATATTACCCGCATCATGCAGGTGATGGAGGCCCTGATAAATGGAGTCAGTGCAAAGTCACAAATAGAAGCTAGGCCTTCAGTAGTTAAATGAAAAATATGTTTCTGGTTTGTTCAGCCCTTTCTCGTCTTTCAGAGGGAAACTTCCCCATCGGTTTTAACCCTTACTCATTCCTGCACAGACATGAATTCTCCCCCCCACCAAGAGATAGAGATCCTGGCTCAAATTTTAAATTTGAATCTTATATTGTAAAATGATATCACAAACAATAAGCGCTAAGATCAAAAATCAAAAAATTTCATTGAATAGTCAAACTTATAGAAGCAAAAAGTAAAATGTTGGTTGCCAGGGGCTGGTGGGGGAGGGGAAAATAGGGAGATGCTGTTCAATGCATATAATAAAGTTTCAGTTATACAAGATGAAAAAGTTCTGGAAAGCTGCTGCAAAACATTGTGCTTTTAGGTAATGATAACATACTACACGTTTAAAAATTTGTTGAGAGGGTAGATCTCATGATATGTGGTTGCTTTTTCACCGCAATAAAAAGCTTTAGTTGGAGTGTACCCCCTGCCTCAATGACAACAATTTTATGATCATAAACTGATCTACTATAATCTTGGGGAGTGCAGTGGTACATTACCATTTGGGGGTTGCTTATATTTCCCCTTGACATCTGATATAAGTTGTAAATGATCTCCCCAGAAAGATGGACATCCACAATTACATGGGCTCCTGAAGCCACATCTTCAGTGGTTCCATGAATGCCTTGGTTAAGAACCCAAAATAGTAGGAAGAACATGGACTTGAAAGAGACCTTGGACCAAATTCTAGCCCCCCTTACTGTGTGACTTTGAGAAAAACTACTTAATTTCTCAGCACTAATTTCTTTATTTATAAAATGGAGATTATACCCTTGAATTGGGGTTATTGCAGAGATTAAATATATAGTGCACATAAAGCATTTAGCACAGTGTCTGGCATATAGAATGTGTTTAGTAGATGATAATTCTCTTCCCTTACGAGATATTTAGTGGGGAAATGACTCTGACGTTTGGAGCAGCTGTCCTGAAACTGATGCTCAGGCCCACATCTACCTGATGGCTGAAAACATTATGCCAGGGGGCAGACTGGTACAATTAATCAGGGACTGGAGCATTTTAACGTCTAAATCATTTTGGTTTGCCCCATTAGCCAAATCTTTCGACACTCCTGTATTATGATGGTTCTCCATGGTGTGAATCCCATCTTCCCAAGATAGAATGCAAAGCTCCCACATTTCTCAGTTTCCTTTTCCTCCAGAGTGCAGTCATGTGACTTAGGTTCTGCTAATCAGATGCACATACAGAGATGCAGATACAGAAGTGATTCATGTGAGGAAGCAGGTGGGGTACAGGACATCAATTTTGCAGGCACAGATGGTGGAAGAGGGAACATGGTTCTGGAACTGTGAGGAGCAGCAGTTCCCTTCTCTGCCAGTTCTGCATTGAGGTTCCAGAAGCTCACTCCAGAGCCTGTTTCTTCAGTTCTTCCAAAGACTCAGTAAGCATTCTAATATCTTTTCATAAATCACTTGCAACTTAAACCAGATAGAGTAGATTCCATGACAGGCAACTGAGAACATTGACTTTCACAGTGCTGAAATGTCCCACCATTTCATTTTATCTTCCTCCTTGCCACAACAATTCCCTTGTTAGTTCTGCAACAAGACCAAGTGTAATTAAGGGTCCTAATATTCTTACATAAGGATAAAGTTTACATAACAATTTGGCTTTCCTTAAATAAGAGGCACAGACTTTTCCCCCCTGGACTAGGGCACCGAGTGATGTCTTTGGGATGCCTGCAGGGAGATTCTTGTAGCTTCAGTTTCAAGAGTTCCTTCTACCCTAGTCACATCACATGCAAGCCGTGCTTATTACTTTGGCTGTTTTAGGAAGGCAAATAGTTGGGAGGAAACTACTGTGAGCATGACAGAGTAATAGTGGTTTGAACTGAAGCTTTTTAGGCATTTATTATTTTTATTAAAATGAGGGACTCTTCAGGAATCCCTGTTTACTACATAAACAGATTTTTTCCTCCTAAAATATTTTGGGTTCTTTTGATCAACCTATCCAAGTCTTAGACTGAGTAAACTTTTTTTTTTTTTGTAAACATAGGCTTTTAATAAAGATTCTTTAAAGTCACATGGTGGCAATAGTCTCATCAATTCATTAAGTATTTTTCTTGGACTACAGTATACCAGATGCTGTATACTGGGTAAGTAAGATACAGTATGGTCTCTTGCCCTTAAGACTCTCATAACCTAGTAGGAAGACAGACAACTCTAACATAGTGTGGTGCTAGGATCTTTTTCTGCCAGAATTAGAAATAGTCTTTTTTCTGCGAGTGCACTCTTTTTCTTAAGTGTTTTAACCCCCAGTAAGAGGGAGATCTCTTCTTAAACCTGAAATGTTCATGGTTTGCTAAAATTTGGTGAAAGCAGCACCCTTACTGAGGTCTGGAATACATCTTTTAGTATCACTAATAGCTTTTGAAATGCATTCAGATGTCTTCTTTCCACCTGGACTGGGTGACTAGTGGATTCAGGTCAGCCTATCTGTATTTGTTAGGGTTCCTGGGTGGCAAGCAATGGCAGACTGTAGCCAGTTCAATCAGAAAGAAGTTTTATTGGTAGCTCAGGAAATCCAAGGAAAAGCTGGAGAATAACACTTGGAAAAGTACTGGAACAACAGCAGCTCTCGATCTAGTTATTGGGAGCTGATTGACAGTCTTGTCCAGATACTGCTTCCCTTTTGATACTCTTTTCAAGATTCAGTGTCCAAGAATAGTCCACTCTTGGATTGATAAAGTCAAGACTGCTCAAAAGGAAATACCTAAATCCTTAAAAATAAATTGGGATGCTCTTACCAAAAGAGAGCAGAATGGATCTAGGGCAGTCAGATTCCAAACATATCTACCATTATGTTTATGTTCCAAGTGTGTGGTTCCCATGGTGCTCACCATGGACAGTTTCCTGGGTGGATGTTGGCTTAGTGTTGTTCTTACCCTAAGTTTGGCAATTTGATGAGGGGAAGATAGGAAAAATTATTTTCCTTGTGTAAGGAGAAAGGAGGAAGGGAGGAGTTGTAGTTCTCAATCTTGGCTACGTTAGCCATCCCCTAGGGACTTTTGTTTTTTAATTATTTATTTTGAACTAATTTTAGGCTTAGAGAAAATTTGTAAAAAAAAAATAGTAGAAAGAGTTCCCTAATATCTCTCACCCTACTTCCCCTAATTACATAATTATAACCATAAAATAATTATCAAGAACAGGCAATGAACATTGGTACAATATTGTTAATGAAACTACAGACTTGATTCTAATTTCATCAATTTTTCCACTAATGTACTTTTTTCATCCCAGGAGCCTATCTAGGATCCCACATTATATTTAGTTGTTACTTTTTGGTTTCTGTAATGGTTCTTCACACTTACCTTATCTTTCATGCCCTTGATACTTTTGAAAAGTACAGATCAGTAATTTCGTACGATGTCCCTCAATTTGGGTTTGTCATGTTTTCTCATGATTGGAGTGAGGGTATGCATTTTTGTCAAGAATACCAAAAAATGATGTTGTGCATCATAGCAAAGGGTTCAGGATGTTGATTAATATTAATTGATTATATTATTGATTATATTAATCAATAATTAATTGATTATATTATTGATTATATTATAGATTATATTATTGATTATATTAATAGTGATGTTTATATGGTTAAGTTGAGGGAGGTCTGCTAGGGTTCTCAACTGGAAAGTTACCGTCTTTCACTTCATATTAGTGAGTATCTTGGGGGAAGTACTTTGAGTCTATGCAAATCCTTTTCTCCTCAAACTTTTGTCTCATAATTTTACCATACATTTCTGGGGCTTGTCAACCCGAAACAATTATTGCTATGGTGTTCCCCTCATGGTGATTCTCGATTTCCCTTTCCTTATACATTTATTTATTGGGTCTCTGTTGTGAGGAAGAGCTGTTCGTGCTCCTCTACTTACTTTTTAATTTGTCTCCTTATTTATTTATACAAATTTGGGATCATGAGTATTTATTTTATTCTGTGATTTAAAACCCAACACTATCATTATTTATTTGTTGCTCACATTGCTCCAGCTTTGGCCATTGAGAGCTCCTTTAGGCTGGAACCTACTTTCTTCCAACAAGGTCCCATCATTTTTGAGCATTTCCTTAATTTGTGGCACCAAGAGTTATTCCAAGCTCATCTTGTATTTTCCCTGCCTCAGCCCTAAAATAAACCACTTCCCACCTCGAGAACTTGTTAAATCCTAGTGTCCATACCCCGACCCAAATCAATCAGATCAGAAGATCCTGAGGGTGGTACTCAAGTGTCAGTAGTGTTTAAACTTCCTCAGGAGATTCCAATATGCAGCTGAGTGTGGGAACCAGTGGCCTAGAACAGCACTTTTCTAACTTTAATGTGCCTACGAAACCCCTGAGAATCTTACTAAGATTCTGATTGAGAGGTCTGGGACAGGGACTGAGAATCTGCATTTCTCACAAGCTCCTACATCTGCTTATTGTGTGATCACACTCTTAGAGGAAAGAGTCTACAAGACATTATTTCCTCAAATTCTTAAAAAGTATCCCTAAGGTTGCAAGGTAGCTCAGGACTTTGGAAAAAAATCGCTATTTGCTAGGTTACTATTTAGTATCATTTTATTTTCTAATTAGTTGAGGTTAATGGTGGGTGGAACTACTTGCCATGAAGCATAGACAGAGTCAAGGAGATTGCTCGAGAAGAATTGAAAGTGGAAAACAGAATCTTTTGACTTTGAAAGAAAAACTTTTGAATGAATAAAAACGAGTAAATGGGTTTCTTTGTCTTCTATTTCCTCAATAAGCAAAGAGTACTGAATAAATCTTTTGGAAAAAATGAAAAGTGATAAAGGAGCATTTCATGCCGAAAGCATAACAAAAAAATCCCAGATGTGAATATCCCTCTTGGATAGACAAATGCAAAAGATTGGAGTCTTCTGTGGGAAATAGGTCACCATTTTGAATTTTGTTTAAACAGAATCCTCGAGGGAACATCCTCCTCAGTTCTTTTTGTGTATTAGCTCAGTTTTTCCAGCTGCTTTTAGAATAGCTGCATATTCCTGTCCAGCTGCTGAACTGCTTTTTTCTCCTCAAGGTGGTTGTCTCCAGGAGAATAAGAACAAAGACGTCCAAAGAGACAGTTCAGATCATTCTAACTACCTTCTGCAGAGTCATGCATGTTCACCCCATAAAATGGCTCTTTGCTCTTCAAATTAGGATCATCTTCAGTAAACCTCAAGCTTTAGGATACTTGATATTTGCTTAGGGGGATCCTTAAAAAATACAGATTCCCAGACCTTTGAGTGGGACCAGGGAACCATCATCCCCTGCTTCCCTAGTGATCTGGTTAAGTGCTCCACATACAACATGCTCAGAAACATTGATCTAAGAGATCAGATCAGCAGCATACTCCCGTTTCGTCCATCGCAGGCTTGTTTAATTGGCTAACATGGCTTAGTTTCACATCCTTCTCAACATCTAGGTCAGAGAATCCAACAGCTGTAATTCACATTATTACCCTTCTTCCCTGACCTTTTTGACTATCATTTAAAAATTCTGGGCTGAGCTTGGTGGCTCATTCCTGGAATCCTAGCACTCTGGGAGGCGGAGGTGGGAGGATCACTTGAGGCCAGGGGTTTGAGACCAGCCTGAGCAAAAACAGAAAAATTAGCCGGGCGTGGTGGTGCGTGCCAGCATTCCCAGCTACTTGAGAGGCTGAGGCAGGAGGAGCACTTGAGCCCAGGAATTAGAGGCTGCAGTGAGTTATGATGATGCCATGGCACTCTAGCTGGGGTGACACAGTGAGACTCTATGTCAAAAAAAAAAAAAAAATTCTGTTACTTATCTTCTAGAACCTTGTACTAGAACCTTTCCTTTCCTAGAGCCTCAGACACAAACAAAAGCTTGAGAGGCTACAAGGGCTTTTCCTCCTGGCTGGCTGGTCAGAAACTGCCATGGTTTGTATCATGCTACACCCTCAGGCATAAATCGGGCACCCCAATCTAGGCTACCTCAACAGCCTCCTTTTGATGGATTTCTGTCTAAAAATTCTGTCTAAAAATTATACTTCATTAATCAGGGGGAGCAGGTGAATCCATCATTAATAATGATACTAAAAGTAATTTGTCAAAGTTGGATAATATCATAATCTTCATAATTCAAAGATAATCTGGTATTTAAAATTTTTAAATGCATTAAATAGTCAGAAACATATTTTCCTGTGATTTTGCAAGAATTATCATTCTGAGTTTATGATATTCTAATTTCATGTATGTAAGAAAGGACAATTGATTTCAATTTTATTAAATCCTAAACTTAATGCTTGGGAGAAAGGTCATAACACTGTGAATAGACTAAGAGTGTGATGTCGTGTGCTGGAACATCCTCCATCTTGCAGAGACAGAGCTTGACATTCACAGCTGGTCTCACCCACGTGGCAGAGACTGGCAGAGACAACAGAGACTTCCAGAAGTGATGTCTCCCATCATTTCTGAGAACACACAGAAACCTGAGGAAGTGTTCAATCACAAAACACAATAAACACTTACTGGGTGCCTGGGGTTGCTTGTTGCTGAACCAAACACCTGGGGAGCATGTTCAGCAGAACATAAGGAAACTGATTACCTTGGAGTAGGCTGACCTTGTCCCTCCTAGTCTGTAGGCTAGTTTGGTTCTATCATGTGACGCTATACTATTGGCTTTTTAGGAGTTATGACTATGTTGTTTTTAATTTGTCTGGCTCCCGCCTATAGTGACACTGCAGGAAAGAAGCTGTGCTTTCACACCCATCTCTGGTCCCAAGTTTATGAGACGTCCTCCTGGAGGGGGCACTTTTCTGGACACCAAGGAAAATGTTTATAATTTAATTATTAAGATAGGAAAGTTGAACTGCAGGATTTATATAAATCAAAACTGATTTTGGTGCTGGGCACGGTGGCTCACGCCTGTAATGCTAGCACTCTGGGAGGCCGAGGCAGGCGGATTGTTTGAGCTCAGGAGTTCGAAACCAGCCTGAGCAAGAGCGAGACCCCATCTCTATTAAAATTAGAAAGAAATTAATTGGACAACTAAAAATATATAGAAAAAATTAGCCGGGCATGGTGGCGCATGCCTGTAGTCCCAGCTACCTGGGAGGCTGAGGCAGGAGGATCGCTTGAGCCCAGGAGTTTGAGGTTGCTGTGAGTTAGGCTGACACCATGG
>CAUYSK010077937.1:0-23897 GCA_963575035.1 Avahi laniger | reverse complement strand
TTTGGACTAAGATATATGGCCATGTCTGTGTGTGGATATGTGTGTGTGTAAAATCAAAGGATCGGAAGTTTACACACTCTTGGGTTGTTCTCTCCTCCGCTCCAGGGTCTCACTCTGTCCCCTGAGCTGGAGTGCAGTGGCACAATCACAGCTCACTGCAGCCTTAAACTCCTGGGCTCAAGCGATCCCCTTGCCTCAGCCTCCCCAGTAGCTGGGACTACAAACGCTTTCTTTAGACTAGCGCTGTCCAATACAATTGTAATGGGAGTCGCATATGTTTTCTAGTAACTACATTAAAGTAAAAAGAAAGAGGTAAAATTAATTTTAGTACTATATTTTTATAAGCTAATATGTAAAGTATTTCAACGTATAATCAACACAACAATTATTAATGAGATAATTTACATTCTTTTTCTCTCATAGTAATGCTTTGAAATCTGGTGTGTATTTCACACCCATGGCACGTATCAGTCGGACTGACACATGCCAGGTGCTCAGTAGCCACCTGGGGCTTGCTGGCTCCTGTATTGGGTGGCACACATTGGGTAGACCCACATTGCTTTATTTACCACTGTGTAATGTTTTCAACTTCTTAGCTTTGGGATTTTTGGGTGTTTCATAATGTAGGCCACTTCTGCTTCAGGGACTGCGTCGTAATATGTACTCATAATTAGATGATGTGCCTACAGCTTCCCCTTCCTCACCTTTTTCCTGTCAAATTTAGAGGTTTTCTATTGCCTGGTAAATGCTTCTGAACCAGTTCAACACGTAAATTAATTCCCCTCTTCCCCCCAGGAAGAAGAAAACATCTTAACATATTTTTAGTTAATATATATATATATTTCAGTAATTTCTTTTTTACCCAAGAATCACAAATAATGTTGTAGCTTATAATTTTAGACAAGTTGAAGTTTAGGATCCAAGGAATGGGCTTCATGTCTTTTCAAATAAAGAACTAAAGACCTAGGCATTGTGAAGAAGTATAGTAACCAATGTTAGATAAAAATGAGCGTTTGGAAGAGTTGAGATCCGAGGATAAAAGGATTAGAGGACATAGAGGAAAATCCTTGAACGCTGTAGGTTTGCAGAACATGAAGTGCCTGCCTTCTGACTGCTCCTTTGGTTTTCTTAGTTTCTCAGGTGCTGCCAGCAAGTCCTTGGAAATGAGGGACTTAAGCATCTGGTTACTGGGAAACGCTGGCCTCCCTGCTGCCTCTGGGAGCACATTAGCTATATCAATAGCTCGAGCTTCAGCTTTAGCTTTAATTTCTCTTCTAGTTTGTCCTGCCTGTGTTTTTATTTTAGAATTGTCTTTAGACAAAGACTTACAGTTTCAAAAATTGTGTAAGAAATACATACACACTATAGAAAAATAAGGGCAAAAAAAATATCACATATAATCCCATCATCTGGAAATAATCACCATTTTGGTGTTTCCCTCCACTTTCTGTGTGTTCACACTGAAATGGGATTATCAGGTATGTTTTGTGACCTGCCCTTTTCTCCACTCAGTGATAACACTCAACACGCTACCACGTTAGTTACTGATATTTTAATTCTCACAATTATTCTTTTATAGGAATGTACTTATGTTTAAACCGAGTCCTCTATTTTTAGGCATTAATATTTTCTCCTCCAGTTTTGAATTATACCAAGTACTATTTTAATGAACACTCTCATGGTGAAAAATTTGAGCCTATTTTAATAGGATAAATTCCTTAAGAGTAAAATTGTTGGGTCAGGCCCAGAGGCTGTGTGTATTTTTAGAGCTTTTGATTGATGATGTTAAATGACCGTCTAGAAATGTTATGCCAATTACTACTCCCACTAACAAGTATATTCAAGTGCTTGCCTGCTAAAGGGACATTAAAAAATTAGTAAATTTATGACTTGTTGAGTGAGTTATAAATTACACATTTTAATTTTATTCTTTTTTGGATATTTCACTTTTTTTTTTTAATAAGAACACTTACACATGATCATATTCCCATCAGTAAAACAGAGACTCAAAATAAAGGAATCTTGGCTGGGAGACCAGCGAGACCCCACTTCTACAAAAAAAAAAAAAAAAATTAGCAGGCATGGTGGCACATGCTGGTAGTCCCAGCTACTCGGGAGGCTGAGGCAGGAGGATTGCTGGAGCCCAGGAATCTGAGGTTACAGTAAGCTATGTCACTTGATTGTGCCACTGTACTCCAGCCTGGGTGACAGTGAGAGATCCTGTCTTTAAAAAAATAAATAAAGTAAAATAATAGAATCTTGACAGTCTTAGATATTCTTACAGCTAAGTGGATTGCTTTTAAGTGTGTCTGACTGAGGGGTCCTCAAGCCAGCATGCCAGAGAGCTTGCCTTCCTGACCCAGCAGCTTGCTGGATATGTTTTTGGGTATACCTTTCACTCTCTGACCTCTTAGTTTTTGCTAGCCACAATTTAAGAACCAGAAAGATCCAGAAAACATTGATCCCTCCCTACATGAATTTGAGAAAAGCATAAATTTGCATAAGGAAGAATACTTGGCATGAATTGTGCTCATTGCCTTGGGAACAGCAAAGGGTGTAGTGAGCCGTTTAGATTTTGGGGGTTCTGAAAAGGATTTGATGAGGAATTGATATTTAAACAGAGATCTGGCATATGATTAGGAATTCTCCAGGCGTTGTAGCATTTCCAGCTAGAGAGAATAGCAGGCTGTGTCCTCCAGCCTTGTTTCAGTGACACCTGTCAGTTTTTAGGTCCATACCAGTCTGGGAGACCCCTCCTTTCCTACATGCCACCCTCTACCAATTTTGTGGCCATTCTTTGTGCTGTTTCGATGTTGGCTCCTGTCTTGCTACTTTTCTTTCCACTGCATCTTCTAGCATCATCTTTAAGTTGTTCACTTATCTGACCCCTGGGCCTCAGTGTCCCTTCACCTTCATCTTCTGCAGGGAGCTTTACTTTCAGTTCACTCTAGCTCTCTTGGGCCCCGAGACCTCCCAGATCTCAGGGTACTTTTGGGATCTTGAGCTTGGAGAGCTTCCTCTCCTCCAGGATCCTGTTCCCTGGCCCTTTTTACCTGCCATGGATTCCACAGGTAGTCACGTGACTGTCATTCTAGCAGCATCCTGTTCTCACTCTTTGAGCTGCTCTTGTAACTTGTCAAGCTCCCTCAGTGGCCCAGTCCTACTATTTAATTTTTCTGTCTCTCTTTTTTTTGTTTAGGATTGGTTGAACTCTGCTGGAGAGAAACCATGTAACAAGGTGACTTTCTCCATTTCACATTTTTATTTGAGTTCTGGGCTCAGAACTAGACCTTGATTTTTTTTTTTTTTTTTTTGGGTAATATCCTTTTATCTTATTCCTTTCTCCATAGTAACCTCTGTCTAATCCTGTACCCAGCCTTTTTACTCTCATCCATGACCTTTACCTCTTAGTTCATTAAGAAAAAGAGTCATCAGATAAGCACCCCCTCAACTTCCTGCCTTTTAGCTCGTGGTGTGTTGCGTAATAACTGTCTGTACACCGCCCTGCCGGCTGGACTCCACTGCGGCTGTGAGACAGTCACTACGGATGGTCTGTGTGGAACTGTCCTAACACATTCTACAAGTTTTCCTACCAGGGTTACATAAGAACTGCTTATCACTCCCTGTGGCATAGTTAGAACATGTTTGTGTTTTCATAGAAGATGGGATTTTGGAAGCTGACACTTAAAGGGGGTAGGTTAAATCACCTTGCATGATAGGAGAGCTCATTTGTTGCACAGTCAGGGCTAGAATCATGATCACGTCTTCAGTGGCCTTTCCTTATCTGAAATAAAAATACTTTAAATAGATTCCCTTTCCCTCTCAAAATAGATGATGTGTCTACATGGAACAATCCAGAAGGTGCCTGAGGATAGGTCAGGAGAGCTGCCTTCTCTGGAGGCAGCCTTGTTTACCATTGCTGGTGTGTTCCTATTGTGTATCCTCCTAGAAGCAGTCTTTGGTTAGAAGTTTGTTTTTAATTGTGAAATTTCAAATGTAAAGAAAATGAAAGAGTGAACACTCGAGTATATACCAGATGCCCAGATCTAATAAATCAAAACCCTTTCTTATTTTTAATTTAGGTTTTTCTTATTTAAGAAAATATTTGAGATACCTTCTTTGTACCTTTGCTAATCTCATCTCCCTTTCTTTTCCTCCCAGAGGTGACTTTGCAGTCCATGTTTATACTTTTGTATTAAACGTTTCTGTTTCTTAAAAATTTACATCTGCAATGGAATGTGTTACATGTTTCTGTATCTATAAACCAAAATATAGTATTGACTGCATGATTTAAAACTTTACATAAAAGATGGGGTGTGTTCTGCCCCATAGTTATAAATAAAGCCACTGTAGGCCAGGCACCGTGGCTCACGCCTGTAATCCTAGCACTCTGGGAGGCCAAGGCAGGAGGATTGCTTGAGGTCAGGAATTTGAGACCAGCCTGAGCAAGAGCTAGACCCCATCTCGGCTAAAAATAGAAAAAATTAGCGGGGCAACTAAAAATAAAAACAAAAAATTAGCCAGGCATGGTGTCGAGTGCTGTAGTCCCAGCTAGTCGGGAGGCTGAGGCAGGAGGATACCTGAGCCCAGGAGTTTGAAGTTGCTGTGAGTTAGCCTGACGCTGTGGCACTCTGGCCCTGGCAACAGAGTGAGACTTGGTCTCAAAATAAATAAAGGAAGAAAGAGACAGAGAAAGAGAAAGAAAGACAAAGCCACTGTAACATTTATAGGTTTTTGTCTGAACATAAGTTTTCATTTAGCTGGGTAGATACCCAGGAATAGTATTGCTGGGTCTTAGGGTAAATGTATGTTTAACTTGATAAGAAGTGACCAAATAGTTTTCCAAAGTATTATACTTGTTACCAGTTTACATACCCACCAGGGTATATGAGAATTCCAGTTATTCTGTGTCCTGTCAGCACTTGGTATTTCTCTTACCAGTTTTTGTTTTAGCTGTTCTAATAAGTATGGCATATAGTTTTTTTTTTCAGTCCAAAGGATGAAATTTAAAAATCAGATCACATTTTATTTTTGTTCTTCTTGATCTTGAATGATCTCTTTAGTTTTTCTTCTTTAATTTATAATCAGGGCATACACTGTGTAGGGTAAACAAATAATGATAAAGGAATGGTATGGTACAACATAACATTTGTAAGCCATTCTAGTAAATTTGATAAATGCATTTTCTTGCTGAGAATTAATAAATTCATTAAATTATTGAACCTTTGATTTACTAGTTGGAGTTTTTTCATTTTTATCTCTGGAAAATATGTATTAAAACTTTATCGTGAAGAATGTTAGGTTTTCATGTGAATGACACCACCCATCTACTTGCGACTCCCCTTGCCCCCATGTTTGAATGAGGTTTAATTTGAGGGTGCTTGTTCCATTACTAAAAACAGAAGTGCAAATACCACAAGTGTAGGGCAACACTCTTATTTTACAGAGACATTTTCGGCCACTGCACTTAGACCACTGTACATAGTCTACAGTGAAGGTTCCAGACTCCCGGTTCAGCGCTGTTTTCCCACCAGCCCTCATGTTCCACTGCAGGGTGCTAACCAGGACACACTGTAACCTCAGTCCTCAGTTTGAAGGGCGTAGTCCTCATGGTGGATTTACTTTGATAGACAGATGAACTGTTTTTGCCACTTGCCGGAATTCTGGTGTGTGCTTGTCAGCACGCATTCTGAATTCATGCCTTGAGATTATGGGTAAGAGGCCAGTCTTAAAGTGTCTGCCAAAGAAGCCAATTTAATAAGTCTTTGATAGTCCAGGTGAACAATGAATTTATTCATCTCAGCCACTTACCTGTATCACAAACCTTCCATTTGGTCCCTCTGAAGGAAAATAACTTCAACGCTCCCACCACACCCCCAGGACTAAAATATGTACTGATCTAGTATTTCCTTTAAAAAATTTGGTGACTGGGGTTATTCCAAAGGTGTTGCCTTGTAGTGCTCTTTTCCAATTTTCTCTCTACATGTGTGTGTTTTTTTAAATATCAAATTTCTTTTTTAAAATGTGCACATTATAGTTTACTTAAATACAATTTTTTTAAAAAAAAGTCAGATTTCTTCTTAAAATGTGAATCTACATATGTGTTTTTTTTTCCATGCTAATCTTCTCTGTATTGTTTCAATTTTAGTATATGTACTGCCGAAGCAAGCACATGTGTGTTTTGTTTTAAGGGTATATTTTTGGATGTTCTAACATACCCAAATAACAAAATAGAAGCTGCTTTCTTACGTAATCTGGCCCCCTTTCCTTCATTCTTAGAGTATTGATTCTTTCTAAAATGGTTCCTATGGCCAGGGGAAGAAGGAAGTCAGGGGAGGGCCTGCTTCCACTTATCCCATTGGCTCAAACTGGTCCCATCTAGCTGCAAGGGAGGCTGGGAAATGTTGCCTTAATTTAGTTGGTTGTGTGCCCAGGTTAAAACCAATGATTTTATTAGTTGAATTATTAATTGAGAGGGCCCTTGGAGATGCCTGGTGGTCTCTGACACCTCTGTTAATTTTCGAAATATAGAAGTTGCCAGATGAATAAAAACAATCAATAATCAAAAGCAAGTTGGATAGGAAATGAAAATGTGTTTTGTCTACTTTTCTGTATGTTTGAAATTTTCCAAAATAGGTTTTTAAAAACAATTTTATATTTTATGACCAATTAAATCGTATAACACTAGAGGGTGCTGTTAGTTAATTTGCTTTTAGAATTTATAGACTCCCTCATCTCCATTGTCTTTATCACAGAATCAGGGAAGTTTTTGTCCAGCCAATGATCCTAAATCTTGTTTGTTTTCCTCAGTTTTACATCAGTAGGGGCACTGCAAATGTCAATAACATTTATTTGGAAAGGCGGAAGTAGGTAATCACCAAGTGTGGAATTTTTTAAAAAAAAAACGTAATTTAGACGTTGTTCATAAAAGGAAAATATAAATGAGAGATTAGTCAAATTAGATATTTTCAGACACGTAATTATTTCTGAAGAATTAAACTTTTTTCCCCGTACTTGTCCAAGTTTAACATTTTAGTTGTTTTGTCTTATTTTTTGCCCTGAATTTACTAACCATACATAGGTACTAAGAATTCATTTTTCCCCCTAATATAATGGAAGGGGCATAACTATAATTTAGGCAATACAGATAAACAATGAAACACCTGTAATCCCACTTTATAGAGATTACGACCATAAACTGCTTGATGCATAGCTATCTGTATAATTGCACATGTATATATACAACACTTTAAAAAAGTTTACACTTGACCAGCCTAAAAAAAAAAAAAGTTTAAATGAGGCCAGGTGTGCTGGCTCATGCCTGTAATCCCAGCACTTTGGAAGGCTGAGGTGGGAGGATCACTTGAGGCCAAGAGTTTGAGACCAGCCTGGGCAACATAGTGAGATCTCATCTTTAAAAAAATAAATAAGTTAACTGGGCACGATAGTGCACACCTGTACTTCTAGCTACTGGGGAGGCTGAGGCAGGTGGTTCTCTTGAGCCCAGGAGTTTGGGGTTATAGTGAGCTATGATTTTGCCACTGTACTCCAGTCCGGGGACAGTCTCTTAAGGAAAAAAAGAAAAAAAAAAAACCACCAAAAATACAAAGGGAGGAGTCATGTGAGTTAGTGCTAGTATATGGGGATTTTTTTGTATGTTTAGTTTATAACTTGCTACCTTTCTGAAGTATCTTATTCTGGTGTGTTTTTTATTTTTTAAAATTGTTTTCTGGGTAGACAGACCCATTACCTGTAAATAGTTCTTTTACCTTCCATTTTCCATTAATTGAACTTTCAAACTCTTTCTCATTGCATTGTTTAGGACCTCCAGAGCAGTCTTCCATAATAGTGGCCATCAGGTGCTTTTCTATTTCTGGTTTAATGGGCACTCCTCAGGGTTTTTCAGGTTAAGTATCTCATTGGCTTTTGATATAAGATAGGGATTCTTTTTGAAGACTTTTTTCCTTTTGTGTCTAATGTGTTTTATCAGATGCCTTTTTGGTTTCTTTTAACCTCAGGATTTTTCTCTTCCATCTACCTGTTGATGTGAATTGTAATACTAGCTTTTATCTTTTTCTTGTACTTTGTCAAGTTTGGTATCAGGGTTATGCTGCATTTCTAAAATGATTGACAAGCTCCTCATCCTTTTGCAGTGCTTTGGAGCATGGAAGGTGACTCTGTGTTGATGTGTAGAGACATTTGCCTGCAAAGCCACCTGGGCCCAGTGCCTATTTGGGTGGAAGGTCTTTGTTTTCCTCAGCCTCTGGAGGATTAAGAGCCCTTTTGGATATATTTATCAAATTTATCAATTCCATTGGTCATTTTCTAGATATTAATAATTTCTCTCCCTCTCTTTAATTTCTTTTTACTTTCTTAGTACATGTTGTTGATATTTTTACAGTGTCAGTTTCACCATTGACCCAGTGGTTATTTGGGAGATTTAAGATTTTGAAGTTGTTAGACTTTCTATTTTTTTGTTTGTTTTTGGAGACAGAGTCTCTGTCACCCAGGCTAGAGTGCCGTGGCGTGATCATAGCTCACTGCAGCCTTGAACTCTTGGCTTCAAGCGATCCTCCCAGCTTGGCCTCCAAAAGCACTGGTAATACAAGCATGAGCCACCACACCTGGCCTAGACGTTCTTTCTTGATAATGATGATCTTTTTGGCATCGTGGTCAGGCGATGAGAAATATGTATGTTTCTTTTTCGTGGAGTCTGAAATTTTCCCTGTGGCATGATAGTTCACTTTTCACAAATGCTTTTTAGCTATTGGAAATGAAACTCTTATTTTCTTTGGTTTGTGTATGGTGTTTTTTTTTGTTTTTTTTTTTTTAGACAGTGTCTCACTCAGTTGCCCAGGCTACTGGAGTGCAATGGTGCGGTCATAGCTTGCTGTAACCTGGAACTCCTGGGTTCAAATGGTCCTCCTGCCTTAGCCTGTCAAGTAACTTGGACTACAGGTTTGTGCCACCACAGTTGGCTAATTTAAAAAAATTTTTTATGGGGACAGGGTCTTGCTGTGTTGCCTAGGCTGGTCTTACACTCCTGGCCTCAAGGAATCCTCCCACCTCGGCCTCCCAGAGTGCTGGGATTACAGGTATGAGCCACTGGGCCAAACCAAGACTCTTATTTTCTATGGGATACAAAGTTTGATACCTATTGTATTAGCCATATTTGTTATATTGTTCAGATTCTATAATCAATACAATGTACTTTCTGTCTCTGCGGATTTGCGTCTTTGTGCCGTGTCGTGTAAATGGAATCATACAGCATGACTGGCCTCTGTGCTTTTCTAGCTTTTAAGTCCAGTTGAGAAGAATTGAGGCACATCATGGCTTTGCTCTCTGCTTTTCCCTCCGCAGTGCTCGTCTGGAAACCTCCTTGTCCTTTCTGTGCTTTTCCTCCTCTCCCAGTTCCCCAGGACTGTCCTCCACCTCTGTTCCATTCAGGCTTCTGCTGTGCCGCTTCCCTTTCACACTCCTAAGTTAATTCTGCCTCTTACAGTTTCCTGACCAGGAACGAGCTTCCCCACCCAGCTCGTTGTGCTTTGGTCTCAGTTCATTTTCTTCATGTAGTTGTCTGATCCTGTTTCCTCTTTTTTTTAATTTTAATACCAACTTAAACAAATGATTCTTCCCTTCTTTATTCTAGCTGTGCTTTTGAAATTCTCTTGTGGTTCCTGCAGTAAATCCTCTCGGAGGTTGGAGTCTTCTATTCAGAATGTCCTGGATATACAGCCCTGGCTCCTCTAGGCACGTTGACCTGACGGGTCGGATGTGTCATGCGTGGACCTGAGCTCTGAGCACTTGTGGTGAATCTTCTGTCCTGAATAGTTGAAGCACCTGGCTCCCAGCCTTCTCCCCAGCCTCTGTGTTGGCTCTGGGTGTCTTCCTCCTGTCCCCACTCCTGAGTCCTCAAGATTCCCGTGAATGAGGAGCACTTACAGCTGCTTTTCTCCAGGAATTGTCCTGGATCCTCTTCTGCCTTCATCCCAAGGGCCCTCTTTTCCAAGATGTGCTTTGCACTTCCCAAATCCAGACAGGGAACACAAGGCTCAGACAGCCAGGCAGAAAGGGGCACCTATCAGCAGCAGTCTGGTGTGGGGAGATGGAGGCAAGTATTTGCCCATCCCAACGGGCAAGGGTGCCCACTGCCCAGGTTCCTGGCAGGCCCTGGCCTGGAGTCAGGGCTAGGAGGGATGCAGTCTGCCACAGGTGTGTCTGCTTCCCTGTTACTGGTTACTGATTGTCAGTGCATGTGTGCCGCCTTTGTGTCTTTGTGGGTACTTGCACTTGTCCGGTGGAGCCTCTGCAGTGGGGACCTGCACGCCAGAGGCCGTGTTGATCTGAACCTCTGCAGTCAGCCCTTCACTGTGAGTTATTTCTTGGCTTTGCCTACCATTTAATGAAGAGATCTCTGAAATTCTTTGAGCTTTGAAAACGATTGTCTTTGGATCCCTGATTGGGGAAATGAAAAATTACCAGTGAGTAACATTAATCCCCCTTTTCACTGAGCTGGAAGCAGTGTGGGGTGGACTTGTTCCTCTGAACTGCGGGGTTTAGAAAGATAAGTTTTAATTTCCTTTCTTAGTGCAGGTTTGAGAAATACAATCCCAGCAGCTGCTTGGTTTCTACAATAGGACATCCAGCCCGCCATGCGGAAACCTGCTGCAGATTGTGTTAAGGAGACCGTAAGAGAGGCATGCAGTAACTGTTTGTAACCAGGTGGTGGCTGTTGTGTAATGCAAATAGCATTTCTGATGAGGTGGTGCGGTTATACAATTTTGGCCAGCCTGTGTGGGTTATAAAAGCTGAAATTCCTTCAGCACCCGAAAGCGTCTCATGCTGAGCACCAGGACAACACAGGATTGCACAGACGCCAGCACACAGTGGTGGGTGGGGCACCGATCAAAGGACATTTCTGTGTATAGGGTGAGGTTTCCCTGTGAAGGTAAGACCATTTCTTGATACATAAACTCTGCTTTGGGGAATGAATTCTGGGGCTGTACAGCTTGATTAGTATCTGTGTGTCTGTGTGTGCATCTGGGCGGACGTGTCTGTTCCCACATATGTGTGTCAGCCTGTGTTTGTGTCTGTGCCCATGTAGCTGATTTTTCTGCACACCCACGTCTGTTTCTGCATGTGCCTGTGACCATGTCAGCATAGGTGAGGAGCCTAAAGTTCAAGTTCGCCCAGTTGGGTTATCAGAGTTTCTTGGTGCTGTCGGACATTATTTAAATATTAGTAACTGAACATTAACATTTATGTAACTTTTAGAAAGTGGTGTCCTTCATTAACTGTGTGAGAAAGGATAACAATAAAAACTTGATCTGGGCTGGGCGCGTTGGCTCACGCCTGTAATCCTAGCACTGTGGGAGGCTGAGGCAGGAGGATCGCTTGAGCCGAGGAGTTGGAGGTTACTGTGAGCCATTATGACGCCAATGCATTCTACCCAGGGCAACAGAGCAGACTCTGTCTCCAAAAAAACCAAAAAACCTTGATCTGCAGCAATTCAAATGTCAGATTCTGTGTTTTGCAGATGCTTACTTATTTTATTTTTGGGAGCCAAATTCAGTCCCAGGACTGCGAAAGCTCCGTGTGTTCTTTTGTGTTTTCCTTTATATAGAATTTCACTGTGTGATGAAAAGGAGGTACACAAGTGAAAAGGAATATAGGTGAAACAAACTTCATGGAGAGCTGAAGTCTCTTTCGTAGCTGAATGCATATATATTTTTAATTCTTTTAAAGTCTTTGGGTTACAAAAATGTCAAGTTCAGACACCAGAAAAAAAGCAAGACATCTGTGGTACACGGTTCTAAGTGATTGCAGTCTCTGTATTTAATGGATACATTTTGTATGAATTACTTAGGAGGAACAAGCTCCTTTGCAGGGAAAAAAAAAAAGGAATAGCATACAGACATGGATTGTTTAAAGGCTCCCATTTATTGAAGGTTGGGGAAAAGCTTCGCTGTCACTTTGACCACAGTGTACTCAGTGTTGACCTGGGGAAGAACTGCAGTGTCCCAGCCTCAGGTAATTGCAGCGTAGTTTAGACAAACCCACTCTTCAGCCAGTGAGGTAATCCATCAGGGCAGATGAAATTTCAGAGCTCCCTTCTCCTTACCTTGCGAGAGTCTGCAGGAAGGAGACGGCACTCTTGCTTGGTAAGCGGGCCGAGGGGGCGGCAGGGGTGGGGTGGGGAGAAAGGGTAAATTGTAAATGAGACTCACTAACGAAATGTCTCCTGGAGGATAGGAGGAAAGCAGATGGTTGAGAGGACTACGTGGATGTGCCGAAGTCCAGCAGAACCGAGCAGGTATAATGAGATAGCTAGAAAATAAGGGCAAAGTGGAGCTAGACCTCTCTCTGCAGGTGAGAGAGGTCCTTGGGGCCCATGGAAAGGATGAGAACATCCCAAAGAGGGTTGGTGTGGTCTGAAGAGCAGTTCAGAGAGAGGACTGGTGAGTCCATGGAGCTTGAGGCGAGGGAGTGAAGGGCTCTTTGAGATGCTCTGCTAGCACCAGTGGCTCCTCCCAGTTGGGGGCAGTGGTGGCAGCAGTGGCTGGAGTGGACCAAGTGTCCTGCGAGGGCTTCTTCTTCATGAGGCGAGAAAGCAGGAGTCATTGAGAAGGCAGGAGTCATCGCCTGCTGGAAAGGGAGGATGGAGCAGGGGGAGCCTGGGTGCGGTGGGTCAGGATTGGCAGGGCTATCTCTTGGCAGTTACCTTAGCCCCCAAGGTTGTTATTGTTTTGGGGGTGTGGGTGGGCATCCAGTGACAAAGGGCATCTGTAGACCTGGAAGGGTCCAATGCTTTTTGTCCATTCCCTGACAGTAACTGGGGGCTTTCCTGGGCTTCCTCCAAATTGACCTTCAGACATGACCTCTCAGGCCTTTCCTTGAGAGTCTTGTTCTGTTAGCCTGGAAGGCATGGAGAGCCTTGATGGTTGCCATGCCCGCCACTGTTGCCTTGGGCTTTTGTCCAAGGGTAAATCAACCTCTCTGTGCCTCAGTTTCTCATCTGTGAAATGGAGATAATGACAGCCTCTCCTGGAATTTTTGTAGGGGTTGAGTGAGACCATGTTCGTGTCTTGGACTTGATAGTCATTTCACTATGCACATGCTTTTATCTTGTTAAAGTTCCATATAAAAGGAGCTTTTCAGTGGCTTCTGTGATGACCGATCAATACATTTTAAATAATGTTTAAATGAAAAACACCACGTGTCCAAAAAGTGATGCATTAAATCACACGGTAGAAATCAATATAGTAAAATCCATCTTGAGTTTTGCTTTAATTTCCTCAAATATATGACATTCATATTTTAATCCTGGCCTGCAGGCTGCTCCTTTTGCTGTGCTACTCTCCTTTTCCCCTTTTGTGTCCCAGCCACTAGATTTCCCTAAGTGAATCAGGAGGACAGGATGGGATTAGGCTTTGTGTCTGGGTGTATAACTGGCCGATGGAAAAATGTTCAGGTTTTCCCCAAGTATTCGAATGCCTTCTATGCACTGAGCACTGTGTCCCTGCCCCCATCCCATCGTGGTGGGGAGGTGGACCAAGAAGCCGTGTGTCATGGAAACGTGGAAGCAGGACAGCGGATCCAAGAGTGCCCCTTGAGCTCAGACCTGGGAACTGGAGATCAGTGTTGTCCGTGTGGGGGCACCTGAGGCTGGGGAGGAATGGCCAGGACAATGAGGCTTAAGAAGGTGTTGTTAGGCCAGGCGCGGTGGCTCACACCTGTAATCCTAGCACTCTGGGAGGCCGAGGCGGGTGGATTGTTTGAGCTCAGGAGTTTGAAACCAGCCTGAGCAAGAGCGAGACCCTGTCTCTACTAAAAATAGAAAGAAATTAATCGGACAACTAAAAACATATAGAAAAAATTAGCCGGGCATGGTGGCGCCTGCCTGTAGTCCCAGCTACTCGGGAGGCTGAGACAGTAGGATCACTTGAGCCCAAGAGTGTGAGGTTGCTGTGAGCTAGGCTGACGCCACGGCACTCACTCTAGCCAGGGCAACAGAGTGAGACTCTGTCTCAAAAAAAAAAACAAAAAAACAAAAGATGTTGTTATAATTTTATATAAAATTTGGAGAAGAAATTTTGCTGGAAGATACCAGGCATACTAGGCACTGTAGCATCTGTTACCTATATCGTTAATTTACCAAAAAAAAAAAATGGTGATGGCTTTGTATCTTAAAGCCCCCAAACAAAACATCCACTGCTCTGATAGATATTTTGCTGTACACAGACACCTTCTGTTCCCTAACCGAGCCGTCTAGTGAGTCAGTGTCTTGTAATCTAGATAACGTGGTCGTCATTTCTCATGGCTCAGACATAAATGGATGTCAGCAAAATGGCCCGTCTCAGGTTGGATTTAAGAGCTTTCTTAGGATTTACAGTTTAGTTTCGGACAAGAGCTTTGTTCTGCACCAGGGCTTCTCGGACCAAGTCTTTAGGACAGACTGAAGGGGTTTTCTGCAGGCAGGGCCTGTTCTTTCGTGTCTTCATTCTGTCAGTTGTGCATTTCATTTAATGTTCCATAGACTGTTTGCCTTCAGTTAGGAATGATCCTCCCCGCGCCCTCACCCCATGGACATTCCAGGAAGATTTGCCTCGTTTATCCAGCAGTTTTTCATTCTCTCTGGCCCACTGGTGAGGACCTGAGAATCCATTTTTAGGTGATTCCTAGCTGGTCTAGCAGTGTTCGCTCAGGGGCCGTCTTCTCACCTTCGGAGCAGGGTTGTTGCCATCAGGGCGCCTTTTGGGCCCTGGGAGTTTGGTCTCTAAGGGATCATTCCTCCTGGGACTCTCTACAGAGGGAACTTGGTGACGGAACCTGGGTTCCCTTTCAGAAATCCAGCTTTTATCCTGCTTCTTGTTTAAATTTTCTTCCTCTTCAGAGAATAAGTCCAATAAACCAAGATAATGACAGAAGGGTAAGACAGCTTGTTGGGGTGCAAAGGAGAATCTCATGATTGCAGTCATTGGGGGTAGTGTGGTTTAGGGCTCTGGTAGATTATTGTAACTATTTTTTTTTTTTTTTTTTTGAGACAGAGTGGTCTGGCGCCTGGGCTAGAGTGCCATGGCGTCAGCCTAGCTCACAACAAACTCAAACTTCTGGGCTCAAGCAAGCCTCCTGTCTCAGCCACCTGAATAGTAGCTGGGACTACAGGCATGTGCCACCACGCCCAGCTAATTTTTTCTGTTTTTTTAGTTGCCCGGCTAATTTCTTTCTCTTTTTAGAGAGATGGAAGTCTCACTCTTGCTGAGGTTGGTCCTGAACTCCTGAGCTCCAGCGATCCTTCTGCCTCAGCCTCCCAGAGTGCTAAGATTATAGGCGTGAGCCACTGCACCCAGCCTGCCCAGCCTGTTGTAACTAATCATAAAGAAAGACCACTCTGCTGTGATCCTGGACACTTTCTCCATCATTGTGGAGGGGCGATGTTACATTTTGTCATCAGTGCCATCATCTTGTACCACTTTCTCACTTTGGCAAGTTATTTCTATGTGTATTTTAAGCTCAGTAAATAACCTGATTTAATTCGGGCCCTTGAAACATGCTTTTCATGTCCCTGCACAGAGCTTTAGTTACATCCGTGACTTTCAGGCTCTTTTTTGACTGACAGTACGAAGCATTTTTCCTGGACAGTCTGGGTTACCCTTGTCTTGTGAGGTACGTTCTGAAGTTTGCACAGTGGCTTATGCCTGTAATCCCAGCATTCTAGGAGGCTGAGGCAGGAGGATCTCTTGAGTTCAGGAGTTTCAGACCAGCCTGAGCAACATAGCAAGACCCCATCTCTCCGAAAATAGAAAAATGAGCTGAGTGTGGTGGCATAGCTCCTTGGGAGGCCGAGACAGGAGGATCACTTAAGCCCAGGAGTTTGAGGCTGCAGTGAGCTATAACGATGCCACTGCACTCCAGCCCAGGCAACAGAGTGAGACCCTGTCTTAAAAAAATTTCTGGTTGAGATCCGCTAAGTTAACTTACGACCCACTAGTGGATACTGACCTGAGTTTGAAAAATAAGAGCAAGACTTCTTGAAGTGTTTTGGAGAAGTTATAGGATGATTTTTGTTTTTTTTTTTTAAGTCACACCCTGTCAGCATAGTTGTCATCACAAAATTAAATAATTACCACTACTTTCAAGTTCATTCATTGCAGCTTAGAGCTTTAAATGCAATAATTACAGGTACGATCAGCAACAGAATTGCAGACTCTCTAAAGCAGGACTCTGTATATTAGGTAACTAGTTACGCAGTTTCATTCAAACAGTTGGTCACATACAAGTTGAGGATATTTGTTCTAGCAATCTTTTTGACTTGGATTAAAAAGATTTAGGTCAAATGTTAGCATTTAACAGAATGGAGCAGCCACAATTGAAGTATAATCCCCCGATGATGGGATTTAAGCAGAGAGCCGAGAATTGACATATAAAATGTGCTTTATCATTGAAGCTGGCAGACTCTGAAAGCTTGTGTTTGTATAGTGGTTAAGGACCAAAGTACCAGTCTACAGGTTGAGGTTTTGAGTGTCCTTATAGCAAAGACTTTCTTCTTAGTCATACTTTCCCCTGTGTAGGTAGCCTTATACAAGGGGAGAAAATAGCTTTATTCCAGCCCAGGTTGCCCATCCTGAGATGTGGGTGATCTGAGGACCGCTAGCACGAGAACGTTTGTGCGTTTGTTAAAAATGTGGGTTCCCAGGCTCCAACACAGGTCTATGGAATCAGAATTTGAAGAGGAGACATCTTTTTAAGTTGGTGGTATTACGGGAATTTTTAAATTGTTATTCTTCTTCTGAAAATCAACGTGATTTAGGTAGGGTTTACATGAAGTAAATGGATATGCATCCAAATGGAGCCACCAGAATCACAATCAAAATATAGCACATTTGCATCACTCCAAGGGCTCCCTGTCCTCACCCTCTCTGCCTTCCTCCGTTCCTGCCTTAGGTATCCACTGCCTGCTTCCTGTCACTGTAGGTAAGTTTTGCCTCTTGAGAATCAGACAAGCAAGTCTTGAATCTGGCATCTCCCGTTCAGTGCAGGATCTGAGATTCCTCCTTTTTATTGCTGAGTAGCATCCTGTGGACGAACCCACCAAGGGTTGTGTATTCATTCACCTGTAGATGGACCTTTGGATGCTTCCAGTTTTGGGCTGTGACAAATGTAACAGCTTTTGTCTATAACTATCATGAGGAAGAAATCTGAATTTTATGTAAGTTTCCCAAGTGAGTCTTAAGCACATGAGCCACTGATTCTTACTCTATGTTCTCGCTTATTGTTCTTGTGTTTTTTTTGTAGAACTGTAGGTTTTTATGTCTGTACCAAATCATGGATTTGCCATGTATTTATGTTTTTAACAGAGTATTCATTCATTGCCATCTATTTGGGGTCAATGTGTACTTTTATTTATTTTTTTCTTCCTCCTTATTTATTTATTTTCTTCCTCTCTTGCCCAGACTGGAGTGCAGTGGCCTTATCATACCTCACTGCGACCTGTAACTCCCGAGCTCAAGCAATCCTCCCCTCTGAGCCTCCCGAGCAGATGGGACTGTAGGCTCATGCCACCACGCCCAGCTCAATGTGTACTTCATTAGCATTTATTGAGCATCTTTTCCGTGCTAAGAGCTGGGAATATAAAGAATTGTGCATAGGGGGACCCTAATTTTCAGGAAGACTCTTGGTGATTAATTCGTTCACCCATCAAGTGCTCTGTATGTTTTGTGCTGGGGACTTTGCCACGTGCTGCTCATGGGAGGACGTATTTTTCTTAGGATTTGGTGGTGGTTACAAGAAACACAAAAGATTTTGGTATTTCACTCTAGGAGTAGCCTAGCCCTTATACCCTCTGGATAGTACCATACTTCCCAGTTCAGGTGGCCCCGCCTAGCCACAGTGAGAGAGGGCTGACACCGATTCCTGGACAGGGAGTCACAGTCAGATAAAAAGAAATGTGAAAGAAATGATTACTGGCTGAAAAGCTCAAAATATACTGATTAAAAACTGTTGTTATTCTGCATTCGCGCATGATTACTGGTGGCTGTAAAGCTAGTGACTCAGTCCTTAGGGAACTGAAAGATTTGTTGAAGATCCAAATATTTTACTTTTCTACTGACTCATCACAGAATTTCCCAAATTGCTGATTTTCCATTCTGTCAGGCTTACTTTTTTTTTTTTTTTTTTTTTGAGGCCATATTGATTTCCTGCTTGCTCTAAGGTAGTGATTTTTAACTTTGGCTACAGGGGAGCTTTAAAAAAAAAAAACATAAATGCTAAATGTAATTTGCAGAACCTTGGCTTTTCTCCATTCTCTTCTGATAAAAAAAGTTATTTTAGACTTTAAACATGAGATCATTATTCCACATGCTGTGTCCTGAGCTCTCAGCAGAAAGGACTGAGTTGCTTTACATTATGTTGTAGGGGGGGGGGGTGCTGTAAGGGAAACCAGCCTCCCACCACCTGGACGTGAGTTGGAACTGTAGGGGGAATTAGTGTTATGTGGACATCATCAAGCTCTTGGCGGGAAAAAGTCTGTCTTTCATTGTTAAGTGAATAAGTTTAAAAATTATAGAGGAGTAAAAAAAAGAAAATATGTCATTTGTGTTCCCATTATTCAAACTTTTGGCTGATGTTTTGGTGTGTGTGTGTATGTATGCACACATACTTTACACATAATACAGTGAGTTAGTGCTGTACATACTGTTTTTTTTGTTGTATGGATTGCCTTTAATTCTTTTCACTCATGGCCTCATTTAAAAAAAATCAGTTTCTTCTACCATTCTTATTTTTGTTCTGTTAAGAACATTTAACATGAGATCTGCTTTCTTTAACAAGTGTACAATACAATGTCAACTGTAGGTACAATGTTGTACGGCAGATCACCAGAACTTACTCATCTTGGATAACTGCAGCTTCATACCTGTTGAATAACAAGTCTCCATTTCCCACTCCCCAAACCCCTGGCAACCACCATCCTACTCTAGGCTTCTGCGTTTAACTATGTTAGATACTTCATGTAAATGGAATCATGCAGTATTTGCATTTCTGTGTCTGGCATATTTCACTTTGCATAATGTTGTATGCACTATTTTCTAAATTGTTTCTTTACGTGATGTAGGGCAGACATCTTTCCATGTCAACACATATTTCTGTGCTTTCTTTTTAATGGGTACATGGTATGTACCCCTGCTTCTGAATGGACCACAGTTTTACCATTCAATCTCCCAGTATTAGATGTTAGATTATTTCTTGATTTTTGTTGTTATTAGCAATGTTAAAATGTGCAGTTTTGTAGTGAAATCTTTGTGTGTCCTAGTTACTATCTTAGAATAAATTCCTAGAAATAGTATTTTCTCAAGACAAATATTAGAAGTGAATATGGATATTTATAACTTTTTCGATACAGATAGCCAAATTGTGTTCTTTTTTTTTTTTTTTTTTTTTTTGTGACAGAGTCTCACAGTGTTGCACGGGCTCGAGTGCCGTGGCGTCAGCCTAGCTCACAGCAACCTGAAACTCCTGGGCTCAAGCAATCCTACCGTCTCAGCCTCCCAAGTAGCTGGGACTACAGGCATGAGCCACCATGCCCGGCTAATTTTTTCTGTATATATTTTTTTAGCTGTCCAATTCATTTCTTTCTATTTTTGGTAGAGACGGGGTCTCGCTCTTGCTCAGGCTGGTCTCGAACTCCTGAGCTCAGAACGATCCGCCCACCTCGGCCTCCCAGAGTGCTAGGATTACAGGCGTGAACTACCACGCCCAGCTTCAGTATGTTAAAATTTTAAAAATTAACAGAAAAGTAAAAAAAGGACAACATTTCTTCTGGCCTCCAATATATCAGACTCAGAACTAATGCCTAACTTTTAGGCAGTATTTAAAAAAGAACACAAATCTGGTGCTGAATGTCTAAATCTTGACAGTTTGAAGCTTGAAGGAGCAGTTGTTCCTCACTGACTGCAGGAAGCTGTGAGCAGCACACACTGCGGAAGCCCAGGGCCTTTTGTCCTGGCTACATCCAGATGATCCAGATGGCAGGAACAGGATGAAATGACAACAAAGACATATTCCATTTTACTATTGTCCTGTACTACTTGGATTTCCAAGAAGAAACTTGGATTGAGGGCAATCTTTTTTGTCCAATCCTTTTTAATTTTTGGCTCTGGTCCCAGCACTCTTACAATAAGGAACAGCAGAATTCATGAGAGTAAATTAGATTTTCACTGAATGGAGGTTAAGAACACAACTGTTCAGTATAGACCAGTGCTATTCAGTAGAATGTGCTGTGACGGTGGAAAAGTTTTATTATGTTTGGCTACGGAGGACTTGAAATGTGATTAGTGTGATTAGGGAAATGAATTTTTAATTTTATTTAATTTTAATTATTTTAAATTAAATAGTCTCCTGTGGCTAAAGTTTACTGTATTGGACAGCACAGTTTGGCTCTATGTAATATGTATAGAAATTGCTACCTTAATACTTTCTACTGTTAATCACAAAGAATGCTTTATTCTTTCTAGCGGAACAGGTCAGTCAACATTAATTTTAGTAGACATTCTTCTCCTATTCCTATTCCCACTCCTTTATTTTGAAAAACCCAAAGCACCAAAAAACAAAAAACTATAAAGATTTTGATTTTTCCTTTTTCATATATTCTCTAGGAGACAGATGTATGTAATGTTGCTAAAAAGGACTATGTAATCCACACTTTTCATTTTATGTATTCTATTCATTTAACGAATATTTAGGCCGGGCGCGGTGGCTCACGCCTGAAATCCTAACACTCTGGGAGGCCGAGGTGGGCGGATCCTTTGAGCTCAGGAGTTTGAGACCAGCCTGAGCAAGAGTGAGACCCCGTCTCTACTAAAAATAGAAAGAAATTGACCAAACAACTAAAAATAGAAAAAATTAGCCAGGCATGGTGGCGCATGCCTGTAGTCCCAGCCACTTGGCAAGCTGAGGCAGAAGGATTGCCTGAGCCCAGGAGTTTGAGGGTGCTGTGACCTAGGCTGATGCCACAGCACTCTAGCCCGGGCAACAGAGCGAGACTCTGTCTCAAAAAAAAATAAATAAATAAATAAATAAACAAATATTTAATGAGCACCTACCCTGTCAGACACTGTATCTATTGACTGCAGTGGATGCTATGGCGAGCTGCCCAGGCATCTTCCTTTAGGATCAAGATTCTCAATCTCCCAGCAGCCTGGTATATTGACCCAAACACCTCCCATTAGGCCCCACCTCCAACATTGGTGATCAAATTTCAACACGAGATTTGGAGGGGACAAACATCCAAAACACAGCAGAGATACAAAGGCCAGACCTACTTGCTGAAATTTGTGACAACTCTGAAAGGCCTTCCTAGGCCCAGAGCTCCCCACGGGACCAGCTGAGGCTTTTGTTGCAATCGTATCACAATTCAACTTGTCCCTTTGCCCAACCCAAGCCCCTACAGTTATTCCCAAATGCAAATCTCCATTTCAGACAGACCTGACTGCCACTGTCATGGAGATTATAGTATTTTGGCTGGGATGAAGAAACTGAAACCTAGAGAAGTTTAAGGACTAGCTCAAGGTCACACGGCCCATTCATGGTACAGTCAGGTCTGGAATCCACTTTTGTGGCTTTCGGTGTGGCGCTCTTCCCACTGTACCACGTGGCTTTGTAATAAAGCACATTGAATCAGGAAACCTCAATCTGCTGTTGGAAGTAGTATTAAGGGAATAAAGTATCTTTCTAAGAAACACTGCTCTCTCCCTCTCCCTTCTTGACCCCTACTCCTTTCTCCCTTCCCTATTAAAAAAAAAAAAAAGATATCTTTCTAAAATGTTACATTGGGTGACAGACATACTAGTTCCCCTGGGAACAGCACCTCTCCCCTTTTATGGAAATGTTTTCCTCCTTCTCTAGACACAGAATCCTGTGGAAGTTAGTCTTTTCTTAAGTGGCCCAGATCCCTTGACCACAAGGGTTGGTTGAGAGGTGGGTACCAATCCCAGTAGCCTGGCCACCAATGGTTCAGAGATGGGCACGTTACCTAAACGAGGTCATCAGAAACTTTCCCCAGAATTATTCTTAAACTGGAGTAAGCAGGTACTTCCATCCTGGTTGGAAGATATAAGAATGTGTGTTTAGAGGGTAGTCATCTTGGGAGGAAGCAGGGTTGACAGAAAGAAGCTTCCCTGCGGAGAGAGGTGAAGAGAGGGAGGAACAGGAAGTCCTGATGGCAATTTGTGTTCCTCTTTTGAGACACCCCTAAGGCCAGTGCCACCCCTTGCCTACCGAATGCTTGATTATTTGAGCCTATGAATTTTCTCCTTTTTGTTTAAATCACTTCAACTTGGGTTTCTACTGCCACCCTAGCTAATTGATTCCAGTTTTCCATTTTGCCTTATCATCAGTATTTTGCATATCCATCTTTATATAGCTTGCATTCATTAGCACACACTTTTGCATTCTGTTTTTTCACTTGCTATTACTTCATTCATATTCTTCCACAGTTAACACAATAGCCACAAGTTAATAATTCTAACAAGTTAATATACCATAACCTACTTAACTACTTCCCAACCATAGAATATTTAGGCTGTTTCCTTTTTTGCCTCCTTGTTATTCTTAACACCATAGTGACCAACTGGGTGTACATAGCTTTATTTTTCTGATTAATTCTGAAGTTAAATTCCCAGAAGTAGGATTTTGGAGTTAAAGGGTATGAAACTTTTTGACCAAAAATGTATATATTTTTTACATTTTGGAAAAAGTTTGTTTAGGTGTCAAGTTTGGAGGAACCATCAGAGACTTTAAAGGTGAGAGCCTCGAATCACTCCCTCCTGCCCTGCTTTCGGTCCTGGAGTCCCTCCTGCAGTTGCTCATCCAGAACACAGGAGAGTGGGAAGAAGAGCCTGGGGCCACAGCAGCTGGCTGTGCTGGGGTTTTGCTCTGCCCAGGACTGGAGCTCCAGGATGTGGTGTAGGGTTCTCATAAAGGAAAGAGAGGCCGGGAAGGGGACCAGAAGCACCAGGAGGGGGTTTCAAAACACCAAGTTCTTCCTACCCACTGCCAGATTCAGAATCTCATTAAGGTGAGTAACCCCTCCACAAGAGATTCTGGCAATGGGTCTTTGAATAGATCCTATTATATCTTCCCATAGCACCTTAGATTTTTCCTTCATAGCACTTATTATTATTGCAAATTATTAATTACACAATCCATTGTCCCATTTCTGGTATTTAACTTAAGAATTAATTCTTAAGAGGGCATTAACTTACCAATTAATTCAACAGAAGGAAAAAGCTATATGCACATTATATTGTCTATAAGCTCCAGGAGAGCTTTTTTTCCCAGAGATTTGTGTCCTTTGTGTTCAACTCTATATCCTAAGCCCCTAAAACAGTGGCTGACACATAATAGGCACTGAACAAATATTTATTTGAATGAGTACATAAGTGAATTAGTATAATAAAAGAAACAAGGTTAACTACGTTTCTTAAATTTACTTGATGATGGAACTGTTTTTTTCAAATACAAGTTAACATTCTAAGGGACACACTTGGGAAATTGCCAAGTCCACCACATATTATGGAAAAGTATCAAGAGAAGGCAAGGATAAGTAGTCTGTGTTCTCCACTGGATACGCCTCAGAATTTGCCTGATGAGAGCCACGAGTGGTGGTGTGCGCCCATAGTCCCTGCTCCTTGGGAGGCTGAGGTGGGAGGATCCCTTGAGCCTGGGAGTTGGAGACCAACCTGAGCAGCATAGCATGTCTATTTTTTTTTTTTTTTTTTTTTTTTTTTGAGACAGAGTCTCACTCTCTTGCCTGGAGCGAGTGCCGTGGCGTCAGCCTAGCTCACAGCAACCTCAAACTCCTGGACTCAAGCGATCCTCCTGCCTCAGCCTCCCAAGTAGCT